>JAZHYW010049978.1:0-44821 GCA_037355805.1 Ixodes ricinus
GTAAATGCGATCAGTGGTGGGTTGCATAAATAAAAGCAAATTCCTATTCTCTTTCCTTTCGGAATCGCCACGGAAGAACCTCACTGCTCAAAAGAAGTTCCGTGAAATTACGGAATGAAGCACTTCTAACTCTTGATGCCAGCAAGTAAGCGTAAATCTTCCTTAACACCACTGAAGTCGTAGTTGAAAGAGCACGTTACCATAACTGTACAACAAGCAGACTATATGAAATTGCAGCACGTAATTGCAGGACTGAAACCGTAAATGAGGCCCAAAGTATCCGAACAATTGAGCATTCTCACGGCATATTTTTAATGAAGTATATGGTGAGCGAACCATAAATCAAGAGTGGTAGTGTTGATGCCATAATTTCCATGAACCTGCCTGCAAATTGAGAAATGCAAGCAATGCCACTACTGGGGCTCTGAAGTAACAGTAAATTATTTATTCAAATACAAATATTTTATCAAGCTTGGTCTAATTATTAATAAATTATCGTAAATGCCGAAGAATTTTTTTTAACAACCTAGGACTGAGGTGTTTTTTCGTTTTTGCGAAAACGAAGAAGACAAAACAAAAAAAAGACTGGAGTTCAACTATATTAGAAAAATTAAAAATCTGAAAAGGCCGTCCAAAGCTGAAAAGCTGAAAAGCTGTAAAAAAGCTGTAAACAAAAAAAAAATAATATTTAGTCGGTGGCTAAAGCCCACCAGCTACACGCAAAGTAAGGTACATCTCAAATTTTTTACCCTTTTGTAAAGCTGCTAAAGTGTCTGGTGAGCTTTAGGACCCTTGACTTAACTCAGATTTTTTTAGTTTTATTGTTGCGTAGCTTCGACTTGGTATCTAATACAAATATCAGTTTGGCATGTGACTGAGTTGACAAAAATGTCAAGTGAAACGGCCTTGCGAGTGGCTGACTTAAAAAGCTTACTCTCGAACATAAAAAAAAAATTAATACGCAAGTGAAGTTCTCCATTTGTTGTTATTAGAAAGGTGAAGATAAACACTTATTGTCATTTAGTCGGTTGGTAAAGCCCACCAAGCAACACATGAACTTGAGCTTCTTTATTTCAGCACTATTGTGCTGAGGGCACCAGACAAAACACTTCCACAAGGTAGCTTGTTTGGGTCCGGTGCCCCTGCACTTACAGGGCATGGTAATAAAAAGCACTCTACAGTATACTTTGTCCGAACAAAACACGCGCGTACATATTTTTTTTGTTAAACAGTGCATATCAATGCGGTCTATGATAAACCTGTTAATCTAGGCAGGCTATGAGCAATTTGTGCGCGATGGAAAGCAGGTTAGTGAAATGACAGTTAAAGAGCTCAGATAGTTGTATTCCGGACACACTTTCACCAGAAAGTGGAAAGTTCTTCTATTAAATTGTTCTGTTTGCTGCGTTTAAGCACTTCGTTTACCGAGTGCCAGACAAAATAATTCTTGTGAACGTCACAAAAAAAAACGTTTGTAATACTGGTTTTTCTTCTTTTTTTCCTTTTTAGTGCAGATGTGAGCTTACATGCAAAGCAAAGGATTACCTACTGGTGGAGGGGTCATTTACGGACTGTGAATCAACTCAGCTGTGGAACGCTTTGATTTGAGAACAATTGCACGTGTCAACGTTTTTTACTCAGTGGCAAGCGCTAAAGATGAGAGAATGCTAATACAACCCTTCCGATCACAGAGACAGAAAATAAGAACAAGGAAGACCCCGCAGCCTGCATTCCTGTCATCAGTTACCGCGATTAAAACCACCCTTGCCTAGTCCTTTGGCATTGAGATCACCAAGACGGGTGTACTATGTCAAGTGCCGATTCGTCATAGGCCAACCGGTAGTAGGCCAGTTCGTCACAGCGGAACATTCGTCATAAGGTAATTTGTCACTGAATAAACTGGATACTGGGATTGGCCTAACGAGAGCACTCATATTCATACTCGTATTGCGTGGTCAGGGGCATGTCTGATAGAAGAAAAAAATATTGATTTACTAATTTCGGCTGTAATTAATAAAAATCGGTACGTTATAAACACTATGCATTGCTCCCACTCTTTGTACTGAAAAGTGGCAACACCTAAATGGGTGATACTCATACTTTAAAAAACACTAACATTGCCCAGAATTTTTTTTATTATTTTTTGCCGGGAGATTTATTATGGTGTCGGAAGACTAAGCAATAAATATTTTGCTACAGCGTCACGTATATTCTTAATAAAGTCAAAATACGCAAATGCTCGAAACCGAAACCGAAACTGGACTGGGAAGGAAGAAGAAATATATAGGTGATAGTTACCGGAAGTCACGTGGCTGTGCAACTTTTGTTTTTCGATCAATGTATTTGCAGCTTTTTAGAAGCCACAAAAAAATAGGTATCATATTTTTTGTCCATTTTTAGTATTGAGTGTGTGCCTTAGATGACCCACGACGTTGATTATCTCTGGTGGTTCCGTCTAAACCATAGAAAACGACACGTGACCACGGAGAGGAGAGTGAGTGCGACAAAAAAAACCGGCCAGAGGCCCTAATCTGGACACTTGGCGAAAAAGTCGGCGAGAAATCTGACGACTTTGATTGGCCGGCGCCAAGGTCAAGTGCGGCGTTGGCCAATCACGGCCGCCAGATTTCCTCGCCGAGTTTCTCGCCAAGTGTCCAGATTAGGGCCCCAGTTCTCGATCGGCGGTTTTCGGGTGGAAAGAAAACAAGTTTTGAGCCGCAAATTGTGTTCTGGGTAGTTATATTCTCATAAGGCATGTACAAAGAAAAGAAAAGAAACAACCTTGGCGGGCATAAATATCCTGCCAGTGTCCCTTTAAAATCAAAAGATTTAATGAGGCGCTGTGGAAACATTCTTAAAAGCAATGTTACGAATTGCCGCCCTCAAAGTTTCCAGACGATTCGGAAAACCACCACTTGTTGTTGGGCAGAAACAAAACAAATTTGTGTACCTGCTTTTTCTTCATCTGATGACGAACCCTCGGTGCGTTTATCCCGGTGGGGTAAGCGGCATGTAGTGCTCTCTTGCTGGAATAAGACCAGACTTTTACGTAATACGTTACAGGTAATGGATTACTTGTAATCGATTACATTTGACTGTAATTTAGTAACGCTTCAATTACTTCGTTTAAGGAGTAACGATCCATGTAATTCAAATACTTTTTTGCCTGTAATCGATTACAAAATTACCGATTACAACTCTTATCGATTTTTTTTTGTTCTTGGTTGTGGGGGGGGGGGGGGAGTGGTTAGATGTGTTGGAGTCACTCAGCTCTGGCCAATGGTCAATTTCCTTTTTTTTTTTTTCGAAACCACTAAGCACGGGATTTTGAGGATTAGTAGGCCATTTCACATGCTTCGTTTCCTGGGTACTTTTTTTTTTTTTTTGGGGGGGGGGGGGGGGGGGGTACACCGGAGATTACGTTTGGGTATGAAAAATTACCTTATCCAGCCTCTTGTGAGTAACGTATTTAAACAGCGCTCTTTTTATTTCATTTTTTTCACGAGAGAGATTGGGTGTGTTGGCGTCACTGACTCAGCTCTAAACAAAAACGGTCAAGGCTTTCTTTTTTTTTTTTTTCGGAACAATTGTGTTTGAGGTTTCGAGGATTATTCTACTGTAATTAAAAAAAGTTGAATGAAAAGTAACGTGGGAAATAATCGATTACTTTAGAGTAATTTTTCGATTACTTTTTTGAGGCTGTAATTGTAATTGTAATCGGTTACTTTTTATAGTGAAGTAATTGTAATTGTAATCGGTTACTTTTTTCAGTAACGTGTACAAGTCTGAATAAGAAATTACACGAGTCTTGGCGTGATCGGTGACATTTTTAGTTTTACTGGTTTCTCTGCCCCGGTAGGCCCAATACAACGAGGTGTACAAATATATACAGTATATATATACAGTATATCAGAGTATTCAGCCACGCGCGTCGGCGAGACAAGCGCGTGCGATGGCCAGTGGCTACCGCGCTTGTACTTGTCCTGGGCAGGGGCCCAGGGTTCGGAAAATTCCTGGGGGCTCCGCGAATTATTATTTTCATTACTTTTGCGTAGTTTACTGTTCACTGGTGAATTCGAGAACATTGTTGCAATTGTAATTCTCAGGTCCATGAATGTATCTACGCGTCAGAACCTTCCGACGGCACGAGTTTGATTTGCAGAGAAACCGCCCACGACGGGTTGTACATGATGGAGCATTCGCGCTGGCGAGACCGCACGTCAGGTGTTCGCCCCAGCGTTGCGCAGTCTTGCGTGCTTACAGCCGCGGTTGCACTATCTGCCCACGGGACGCTGCCCGTAGTTATCTGTATCAATCTTTATAAACCCGTCTATTTTTGGGCTTTCTGAAAGTTCAACCCGCATTAAACTATCTTCTGCAATTTTGATTTATGTTATTAGTGACGCTCGAGCACTTGTCTTTCGTGACAACACATGCCTATCTAATACTATATATAAATATATATATATACGTATATATATATGATACATACTGTATGTGTGTGTGTGCTGTGATGTATGTATGTATGTGTGTGCGTGTGTGTGTAGTGCAGTGTGTGTGTGTGTGTGTGTGTGTGTGTGTGTGTGTGTGTAGTGTGTGTGTGTGTGCGATGTGTGCGTGTGTGTGTGTGTGTGTGTGTGTGTGTGTGTGTGTGTGTGTGTGTGTGTGTGTTAAGCAGCCTAACGTTATCATAGGAGCTCCGGTTCAGACGCTGGTCTCAACCGGAGCTCCTATAATAAAGTGGCCAATGTGACTGCCGCCTGCGATGTCCTGTTGTGTCCACCCCGAGAGCCACTGCGCTCTGGGGGAAGGACTGAACAGTCTTGAAATAGAAGGGAAAGTACGTTTACTTTCAATTTGGAATTTTAGCCTCACGGGGATGGTAGATAAAACCAACAAAAAAAAGCTAGAAGTGTTCGAGACTCACCACAGCATAACTCCGCACACTTGACACCTGCCGTGAGTCGCGGCTTTGACTGCATTCATGTTGGTCGAAAAGCGATTTCTCTGCCCGTGGAGCATCGCTTCCAGCTGAGTGAGTACCCCCTCTACGGAGATTAATTCAAGACGACAATTACAGCAGCACGGGAACAGCACAAACAGAAAAACAAAGATTACGATAGAAAGGCTAGCTACGACGTGCTGTGCGGGAAGCCAAACACATGGCTTGGAACCGCAGGGGAGCGGCTTGTTTTATCGGCTTTCAAATAATTATGGCATAGGCGTTTACTTTTTGCTAAGAGATTCATCCCATGAACCGTTCAAAATACTATCGGAAGTATTACATTACTGAGAAAAAATCATCGTGCTGGGAATAATATTTAATGCTTATGCGCTCATCGAGAAAATGCGTACCTTCAAAAGGGCTGAGTATGACGCGCGATTTAAACTTCTTTTACGCTTCGCGATATTCTTCTGGTTACCGAGCAACCATGAGCCAAGTAAGCTGCTTCGAATTAGCCATTTTGAGAGCGGTTTTTGATTTCGCGAATAGTTTTCCATTGCTCCGTGATGTGCGGTATACTGACGAAGGGTCTGTGGCTTGAGGAATAGTAAAGAGAAGACGTAAAGTGCGCCAAGTAACTGAACATCGGTTTGCCTCCATTTAACATCGCAGTGCTGGCGACGAGAAGACTGCTTAACTGCTTTCGAAACGCAACTTTCTTTACCTGCGCGGGAAGCTAGTGTCGGAAATATATACCATTTGCGGAGAGCTCCTGTTACGCTTTTATTTGGTGCTCTTTCTCGCCCCGTACAATAGACGTAGCGTATTGCGCTCGATTTGCTCGATTCAGGGCCGCTATGATGAGGTGCAGTTCGACGGAGGAACTTTCTCCCTGCTTTCAGGGACGAAAGTTTTCCGCCTTTCTGAAAGAAATATAGGTTACGTTCCTCCCTTTGGAGGAGACCCTTTTTTCTAATAGCGTATTGTCGGCTCGCTCGGTATCGGAGCAATCATGAAGTGCAAGAGGGTTCCACACTGCAAACGATGATCGATTTGAATTTTCTCCGGATGAACCAGTCAAGTATAATAACCGCGCGTTTGACATTAGATGTCTGCGTTCTGCCGTAATCGCCATATTCAGTGTTTCTTTCCCCCTCTGCTATTGACAACCTGAAAAACTGTCGGTCAAAAGTAAACTTGGTTTCAACATTCCTATATTCGTTCGTAAAATATGCCAAGTATTTTTCGGCACTGTTTAAAATCAGTCTTTTTTTGTCGGGTTGTGAAAGAGCAGGACGTGTTCTCATTGGGAGTAATCCACAGTTGGCACATAACCAACGTTCCGGATAATCCGCGCAATAGGCCGTCTGTGGCCTTCAGAAATTAGAAGCTGCGTGCAGTTCTGCGGCGGGGGTTGCTCTTTTTCCGCCTTTGTGGTGTGACAGGTCAGATTCAGATAACACGCTGAGAAGTAGGCTCTGGAGACCGACAAGACTGTCAAGATGAGCAAACAAAGTCGGGTTCTCCCTGAGCAGCGATTCACAGCAGAGATTGCGATTTTACGCCAAAAATCGTGTGTTTCCATATGCAGGGTGATACCTATATATTTTAAGTACGGCAATCTTCCTCGTGCTACGTGGAGCTGAGACCCGCTGTTAGGACACTGTGTCCCCGAGTTGCGTTTGCACTGTGCTGCGGGACGTGCGTGCCACTGCGCGACAAGGAATCGGACGGCGGACACCCCTGCGGGTGAGCCGGCGATTGAGAGATAAGACTTCTTGTCTTTATGTATTTTGGCGTCTGTACGCTTGTGGACTACTGCATGTATTGAGTTTTCCTTCGATATTATTACAAGCTGGGATAGTGAGCTTGCGTCTCATCTGTATTTGACTTTAAATTTGGTTTTACTTTGTTTCAGTAAAATTGCTCATTTAACCTGTGCATTAAAATGTTTGTTTGGGATTCCCTCGTACCCGCGCCTCCCTCATTCGCACCGGGAGTGGCCCTGTCGCACGTCAACCGGTCGACCAACCTTTGTTAAGGGTTTATTTAAAGCGGGTTTTGTTTTTGTCACATTTTACATCTGCTTCGTGACAGCCTGGCCCCGAACGTATGTGACAAACTTCCATCCTCAAACAAGTACAAAACAGGATAACAATGAATCGCTCAGCATAAATCGTTCGGTTCCGGAGAATTTGAATTTTAAAGCAATGGCTAACTTGTCAGCATCCTCTACCGAACGGAAAACATACCTAAGGTACTGATTCCTTCCAATTCGAATGAGAACGGTGGATTGTCATCTATTTGCGTAATCCACATTTTTTTTTTTTTTTTTTACAGATGCCGGTTTCGATTTGGATGAGCATCGTACCGGCGTGCAGTCGTGTATCACTACTGCGTGGTGCAGGTTAAATACCTCAGGCTAGGGTTGTACTGCACTGACTAAATTTCTGATCTACAGCTGGGAGACTCGTCGCCCGTTGAGGCCGACCAAGTTCTAGGCTGTATAAACATACACATAACCCAATTTTTTACTAATGCCGTAATTCTTTATGGCGCTGGAAATAAAAATAAAACCGATGGAAAGAAAAACCTTCACTTACAGAACAAATAACCATGGTAGTTTGGGAAATCGGCCATGCTGGTTAAGCGCTTGTTAAGCATGACTACTTAACAAGCTCGAAAGAGCTAGATGCGAAGACTCGATAGCAATCCAACCACTACTTAACTTTTTTTTTTTTTTCGCAGAAGATATTTTTGGTGGTTACATATACATGACACACCTTCTACTTTCTGTGGGTCTGATATTGTGTGAATGTATCGTTTTTATGTCCTTAAAGGCCGACGTACACCTCGCGCTTTCCACTTTTGCCCGCCTCCTCCTTTCCTATATCCTCTGCACTTTTTAGCTTGCCCCAACTTGGTTCCCCTCGCAGCTTAGGAGAGGTGAGAGCTAAGAGGATTCTTCCAGGCGGAAAACCGAGGTTCTAGGTCGGCCTTCGAGAGACGTTTAATGTTATGGCAGTCTCTTGTGCAGCATACTGCAGCACCCCCACTACCCTGTTACTCATTCAACCTGAATAATCAAGATTCCGTAATTTGAAAGGTGCGAAAGAACCGTAAACACCTGGCTAGACGGCACGATAAAGTGCTCAAAAGTAAATATCGATGACGACCGCATGTAGGGAGTCATCTTGAAGTTTAATGAAAGCAACGGAGGTCCCGTGCGACTCAACTATTTTCATTCTAGTTTCACCGCACCGGAGAGTTTATCAACTTTTAATCGAGAGAGGCCAGTGACTCCTGCTCAGATGCCTTAGAATGTCGTTCGCGCGTGGTAAGAAGCTACAAACTTTCAGTTTTTGTTGCTTTACTGGCGTGTGCCGCTTTCATACTCCAAGGAGCATCAGCCAGTCAGATGATCGAGTCGTCACTCACCTTGAAAGCAGCGATGCGGCTACAGAGCCACTTTGGCTATAGAGGTGCGCTACAAGGCAGTATGCTCCTCACGGAGATCGGCTTGGCTCGTGGAAGAACCACGCCCATTCCATTCCCAGCCTATTCCCGTAAAATACGCGTAATTCCGTTCCCGTTCTATTCTTCCCAGCTCTCCATTTAATTCCGGGGTCGTTAGAAGTGCGGAATGATTCCGGAATCACTCCAACTCCGGCAAACCGGTGTCGCGAAGTTTTGCTCGTGCGAGTGTTTCAGTCTAGCTTCACTTTATATTTTTGCGCTTCTCCGAGAGTTCTTTCCGTCTCCACGGGACGGCTGTTGGATTCCACCGGAGTCGGGGGGCCCCAAATGGGGAGAACGTGAACGCTGTAACGCTACACTTAGTTTACAGAACCCCGCGTTGGAAACGTTTTGTCTTGTGCATGTCTGCTTTTGGGATCTTTACTTCGGAGGTGGTTTTGCTCTGTGTATGTATAACTTCTTTGTCTACGAATGTGCTTTCTATTGTTTATGACTGCTCTTGTGAGCTTCGTTTGGAATGTGTTCTTTCTTGTGTATGCGCTTGTTTTGGGATGTTCGTATTTGCTTTGGGCTCTGAGCCTTTTGATTGGTGCTAAGAAAACCCCTCTTGATTGGTCCTTCCAAAACTTTCTGATTGGTGGACTGGAGGACCCCAGAATGCTGCTGAACCCAATATAAGCGGCCACCGAAGGGCCGTAAGGCACTTGGCTCCCGGATACCAAGCCTTGGACATCTCCCTGCCTCTGGAGACGCAACCTGCACGTCCGACCCCCTTCGGCTGTGGAGCCGTCCGCCCGCTAGCTCGCAAACTTGGGACCCCTTACGGCTGTGGAGGAGTTCGGCTCGCCCGCCTTTGTGTGGAACCTTGTTTGTCGAGTTTGGCTGTGGTCGGGGCCCCGCTGGAGGGTGTGTGTGTGGTCAGGAGGACGGCAGGAAGTCGCCGGAGGTTAGGATTATTCCCCCAACACTTAACTGACGAATTGGTCATATCAGTTGTAAAGAGTTTTCCTATCCTATCGCTTAAATAAACAGTTGTTTTGTTAACATCAGTATCGTTCATCGACGGAGGAGAGGAAGAGGAGTCACATTTTCTTCGTGACAAAAGTGGTGGAGGTGCAGGGTACGACCGGTTGCTACAATCGCCAAATGGCCCGTGCCCGAAGCTACAAAATGCCAAGACGTCATCATCATCACCCTCGGACGCTTGATCCAGAGGCAAGAAACAACTACCGCTGCGTCCGGACACACCGTGACATCTGAAGACGCCGAGACATCCCAGGGTAAAGCCATCATAGGAATACGCTCGTCGCTCTTCTCACTTTGGCCATTTTCGCCTGTGTGGTGCTTTTCAAAACTCTCGAGTATTCTCCCAGAAACTCCTCTTCAAATTCAAGTAAGAACTGTTCATCCACTACAAAGCTGCCATCCGTTCCTTGTGAAGCACCGTGCTCGTTTCAAAAACTCTGTAAAAAGTACCGTTTGCCTCTTCGACTAATACGACCTGGAACTTTCGAATTCTGTCGTCGCTTGAAAATCCCGCCTTCAATTTAACTTCCTCGAATCAAAAGAACTTTTATACTGTCGCTGAGTGCGTTGCCCTTGTAGTGTATATGGAAGAAAGTGTCGGGCACAGGAATGTATTTGCTGTGTACCAGAAAAGAGAGTTGGAGCCTCGACTATGTATCCTTGCCATTTGTTCTTTATGTTTTATAGCGCCTCAGGGCTCCCAGAGATCGTAGCTCCATGCTCAATACGGTGCGAGAGTTCTCTGGATGGGCTCAGTAATTGCGCAAATTCTCCTCCTACTCTGGTGGCTCTCCTTGTCCGGTGGTAACAAGTCCAGTCATGTTCAATACGGCGGACTACCCCGATGTTGAGTATACTGTGAGAAAGGATGGAGGGACGTGTGAACCGTCAAAGTAACGAGTTCGATTTTCAAGCCAATATAAGTGGCTGTGTTTTGGGCAATGGCAACAGTGAGAGACTCTCCAATACCGCTCCTTGTGTGCGAGTTATTTTGTTGGTGGATTCGGTCCAGTCAGGTACTTACGGCGGACTACCCCGATGTTGAGTATACTTGAGAAAGGATGAAGGGACCGTATGAACCGTCAAAGTAACGAGTTCGATGTCAAGCCAATATAAGTGGCTGTGTTTTGTGCAATAGCAACAGTGAGAGCTCTCGAATACTGCTCCTTGTGTGCGAGTTATTTTGTTGGTGGATTCGGTCCAGTCAGATACTTACGACGGACTACCCGATGTTGAGTATACTTGAGAAAGGATGAAGGGACCGTATGAACCGTCAAAGTAACGAGTTCGATGTCAAGCCAATATAAGTGGCTGTGTTTTGTGCAATGGCAACAGTGAGAGCTCTCGAATACTGCTCCTTGTATGCAAGTTATTTTGGTGCGGATCTGGTCCAGTCAGATACTTACGGCGGACACACCCACGATGTTGAGTATACTTGAAAGGATGAAGGGACGTACCTGAACACGTCAAAGTAACGAGTTCGATGTCAAGCCAATATAAGTGGCTGTGTTTTGTGCAATGGCAACAGTGAGGAGCTCCCTCGAATGCTGCTCCTTGTGTGCAAGTTATTTTGTTGGTGGATTCGGTCGAGTCGGGTAACTTACGGCCCGGACTACCCCGATGTTGAGTATACTTGAGAAAGGATGAAGGGACGCGCGGTCATCAGCCGCCCGAGTTCGATGTCCGACCAATACTCTGTGATGGCTGTGTTTTTGTTATTGGCAACGGTAAAGGCTCTCGAATACTGTCGCTTATTATTGCGAGTTATTTTGTTGGGCGTTGATTGATCGAATGCACGGCGGACTTGATGTTGAGTATGCGCGAAGGAAAGGATGAAGGGACGTATGAACCGTCAAAAGTAACGAGTTCGATGTCAAGCCAATGCATAAGTGGCTGTGTTTTGTGCAATGGCAACAGTGAGAGCTCTCGAATACTGTCTCGGCACTATGTGCGAGTTATTTTGTTGGTGGATTCAGCGGTCCAGTCCGGAAGTACTTGCAGCGGACTACCCGATGTTGAGTATGACCCGAAGGATGAAGGACGTATGAACCGTCAAAGTAACGAGTTCGATGTCGCAGCCAATATAAGTGCGCATGTGTTTGTGCTATAGCGGCATGGTAGAGGCTCTGAATGCTGCTCACTTGTGTGCAAAGTTATTTTGTTGGTGGATTCGGTCCAGTCAGATACTCACGGCGGACTACCCCGAATGTTGAGTATACTTGAGAAAGGATGAAGGGACGTACGAACCGTCAAAGTAACGAGTTCGATGTCAAGCCAATATAAGTGGCTGTGTTTTGTGCAATAAGCGCAGTGAGGCTCTCGAATACTGCTCCTTGTGTGCGAGTTATTTTGTTGGTGGTTCGGTCCAGTGAGATACTTACGGCGGACTACCCCGATGTTGAGTATGCTTGAGAAAGGATGAAGGACGTATGAACCGTCAAAGTAACGAGTTCGATGTCAAGCCAATATAAGTGGCTGTGTTTTGTGCAATAGCAACAGTGAGGCTCTCGAATACTGCTCCTTGTGCAAGATTATTTTGTTGGTGGATTCGGTCCAGTCAAGATACTTACGGCGGACCACCCCGATGTTTTGCTTCATGCGAGAAGGGGCAGATTTCTGAATAAGAGCTAAAGTCTATCTGGGGCGCGACAAGTGACCTAATTATTCGAGACTTCCGACAACTAGTGCATCTCATGCAGTCTACTAAGAAATGATCACCGGAGAAATGTTGTGCTCTGAATCGTCGATGGTAGTGACTACTCCTTAACGAAATAATCTCATTTATCATTTGGAATTTTGCAGCATGCTTTCTAAGGCGACAGCATGATGGTTCACTGGATCAACAAGGTTTCGACTAGCGACAAGTATAGCACGTAAGTTCTTGTGTGTATTTCTGTGAGTTCTTGTTGTTATTTCTGATGTCGATGTACTTTTGAAGCAAGTTTTTCTTTTGAGAGACAGATGGACATTCGGTTTTAAGTTTTAGAAAATGCCGCGCCAGCTGGCCTCGTGATTAAGGTTTAAGAATTGTATGTGTGCATTTTGCGGTGGGAGTCGCTCTTTTTTCGTAATGGGAAGGTGTCGCGAAAGTTTTGCTCGTGCGAGTGTTTGGTCTAGCTTCACTTTCTGCCTCGCCTTCTCCGAGAAGTTCTTTCCGTCTCACGGGACGGCTGTTGGATTCCACCAAAGTCGGGGGGCCCCAAGTAGAGGAGAACGTGAACGCTGTAACGCTACACTTGGTTTACAGAACCCCGCGTTGGAAACGCGTTTTGTCTTGTGCATGTCTGCTTTTTGGGATCTACTGCTTCGGAGGTGGTTTTGCTCTGTGTATGTATAACTTCTTTGTCTACGAATGTGCTTTCTATTGCTATGGCGCCTCTTGCGAGACTTCGTTTTGGGAATGGTCTTTCTTTGTGTATGCGCATGTGTTTTTGGGATGTTCGTATTTGCTTTGGGCTCCGAGCCTTTTGATTGGTGCTAGAGAACCCCTCTTGATTGGTCCTTCCAAAACTTTCTGATTGGTGGACTGGAGGACCCCAGAATGCTGCTGAACCCAATATAAGCGGCCACCGAAGGGCACGTGAGGCGCCTGGCTCCCGGATACCGAGCCTTGGACATCTCCCTGCCTCCTGTGCGAGCAGCCTGCACGTCCGACCCCCTTCGGCTGTGGAGCCGTCCGCCCGTAGCTCTGCGGACTTGGGTCCGCCTTGCGGCTGTGGAAGGAGGAGTTCGGCTAACCCGCCTTTGTAGTGGAGACCTTGTTTGTCGAGTTTGGCTGTGGTCGGGGCCCCCGCTGAGGGTGTGTGTGGTCGGAGAGGACGGCAGAAGGAAGTCGCCGGAAGGTTAGGATTATTCCCCCAACACTTTTGGCGAATTGGTCATATCAGTTGCCGGAGATTTTCTATCCTATCGCTTAAATAAGCAGGTTGTTTTGTTAACATCAGTATCGTTCATCGACGGAGGAGAGGAAGAGGAGTCATTTTCTTCGTAGCAGCACCGGCATCCCTGGTTCAGAGCTTGGAGAACCCGGCGCTTTATGCTATCATTTTATCACCGGAGAATAGGAGGAAGCCCCGCTCCAGATCTGAGCAGCCAACACATTCCTGTACACGGTGCGAGAGGCAAGTGGCACAGGAAGAGGAAGGGTGAGGCGTTTTGTCCGGCGCAGTGACGTCGGATTGGAGCACAGCTGCTCCGAGACGCTTCGTAGTGCACGTGACCGGACGGGGTCGCCCGGGAGCATGTTGGGATCTCCTCGTGGGTTAAAGGGTAAATCCGGGGCCCCTGATTGGCCCTTCTCTAGAACGTTACGAACTTCGACAACACTCAGCGGCGGCGGCTTCCTTTTCCTGACTCACACGTTCCCCTGGTTTACGCGGCAGAAAGGCTCGGACAAACAGCCGTCAGTGTTTCACGCGTTTAAAGGCCCGTTCACACTCTTGCAACCGAGTACGACCGAGAGAGACCAGACCCGTTTTTAAGCCTCTTGCGACTTCTTAGGACCAGCTCCGCTGCAGCGCATCCGGTTCCTAAGACGCCGCAAGAGGCTTACAAGCGGGTCTCGTCTCTCTCGGTCTTACTCGGTTGCATATGTGTGAACGGCGCTTAACTGGCTCCTCTTCGAGTGTGCTTTTACGCGCGATTATTGTTGTCACGGGCCGACGCTCTTTTAGCGCGCACGCGGCGTTGGGTGCTTTGCGGAACCAAAACTGTTGTGTACTGCCAATATCCCGAGACACTGTGTCCCCACCGTCGTCGGTGGTCGCGTCGACGGTACTGGGTTTCCTGGCACGAGCCGTCCGCTTTATCTCATACGTCGAGCTCCAAAGGTCACGGTCGTCCGCTGCTTCGGAAGGACCGTTCAAATGGGCCATGAGAGCCTGAATTTGCCCCATGTTTTGCTCCGCCAGGAAGACCCAATATGCCGCACCGGGAGCACAGTTGGGACCGGAGTCCTTCGCTCGTCTTCCGAGAACAGGCAAATAGCGATCGATGAGTTTCGCGCTCCATAAATGCGAACGCTTTATTCCGAGCACTTCTCGGGCGCTCGTGAGGGAAGCGAGCATGGTGTCAAGTTGGCCGCGGAGTTGGCGGCAACCTGCGCTTTGACGAAGCAGCGAGAGGCGCCGCGAGGAATCCCCTTCGCGGCCGGAGAGCCCGGCGGCCTCGAAGCAACAAAGCAGCTCCCGACGCAACTGTGCTTTCCCTCTTCTTTCGATCCGCGATAACGAGGCCCGGTGTAGCATCGAGCGCGAATAAATTGCGCTTCGGGGAAAACAACCCCACCGATGGGGGCGGGGATCTCACCGAGGGGCGGGGCCCTGGCAAAGGGGCGGGGTTCGCTGCCACCAATGGGCGTTTAGGCGTTGTCTGGCGCCCCCGGCGTCGCCGCGAGGAACCAGCGGCAAAGTGCGCGCTCCGCTCCGGGTGTCGGCCGCCGCGCTGCAGCCCCTGGACCGAGCGACGCCGAAAGACGCCCAGCGCCGCGGACTCGGGCAGCCAGCTTCCCACGGCAGAGGTGAGTGGCCCGCCTATCGCGGGCGCTTATCGCGGACGCTTATCGCCGCCGATCGCGGGCAGTGCGCCAGGGCACGAGGCGGTCCGCGCACCGACGCAGCCGCGCTGTGGTTGCAGCCGCGCATGAGGTGGAGCGAGGCTGCTTCCCGAACCCGCTCGTCCCTCTCGAAAGAAACGCTTCTCTTACTTCGTCGGACTTCTTCCATGATATGGCGAGAGAAAAGGGCGCTCACGTTTGACAATGTTGATAAAATATTCATTTATAACAACCCGATAACTTCCTTATTAAGACGGGAAATGCTTCGGTGGTTGCGCCGGCCTTCGACGTCGAGAAACGTTCGAGAAAGCGTTCGAATAGTCGTAGTCCTTTACGGAATCTGAAAACGGCAACGGACGCAGAGTTGGCCAGCGGCCGAGTAATTGATTTCGTCTCTCGGTCCAGCTGCGACGTGGCTCTTCGGCGAGGCCACGGTTTCGCGTCGCGTGTCAACGCGCCTCTCGCTCCAGCTGCGTCGTTCGCAGTGCCGGGAAAACGTCCGCGACGTTTAGTGAAGGCGTTTCACACATTCGGCATAACTCTATGACGGATAAAAGGTCGTATTTTTCTTTACTCGAGAGAGGGCGACCGGCGGCACCGAAGTGCTACGCAGATTCCAAGTAGGATCTGCTGTCACATTCTGATGCCGCGAACCTCGTGTGCAATGTCACGTCGCGATTATTGTCTTTTTTTTGCGCGTCCCCTTAGTTACCTCATTCACCTGCCATTTTTGTAAGCCGCCGAGAAATAAATAAACGGCGATTTACAGACCTCGCGTGAGTCTGACCGAGTGTGGCTGCAGCGGCTTGCGTCGTTGATCATTTTACGGGTTGCTATGGCGACGGGGTTTAAGCCGCTTACAACTGCCCCGTTGCCATAGCAATCCGTAAACGAGATTGCGGTGCTCCCAATTTCAATCGTGCCCAACGGCTCTCCCGCGGGGCACTTGGAGGGCGATCTACCGCGGGGGCCAATCGGAGGTCCGCCTTTAAAAGGATCCTCGGGACACTAAGAATGACGTTACACGGTCTGACGTCACGTCCCAGGCTCCATCTTGAGGCCTTGGCCGAGATTGCAGCCTCCCCACCCTACTGCGGTCAAGGGGACGCACGGGTATTCTTAAGACGCGATTCGAGACCTCCTCAAAAGAGACAACGCGCTCAACGCCCCATTCCAATATTTACGAGTTCTCATCCCTGCCGCGCATGTTCCTATGGGAAAGCGAGTAAATCACGCGCCATACGCACGAACACTGAAAATGGAACCGGCCAGGTGCCCTTGTTTGAAAAGCTCGCTTCGCTGGCGCGAGTTGGTGGCGTTAGCACGCGTCTCATTCGCGCTTCCCCGAACGGCTCCAAAGATATCAGCTTCCCACATTGCTTAAAAAGGCGCGTTCTATGTTCCGATAAGTCCTCCAGCTTTATTCACACTAGCCGCGCCTTTGTGCAGGCATCGTATCGTTATAGGATCGCGAAAACCACCTATTAAAATGCTTCGCGCTCGTGGGGAATCCCCGGGCGCATTCAGCCAGGCAGAGGGTGGAAAGATCGCTGGTGGGAAGAGTTAGCGGCGGCTCTCCTGGATAAGGACTTGCTTAATCGCAAGTAACTCCTAAGGTGACGCCATTGCAGCAGCAGCGCGTATATCGAATTCCTGAATCCCAACGTCGACGCTTCGCTATTCGCGATAAATGATTCTCTTAACGGCAGTGATCGACACTCCCTGCTGTACACGATTGCGAACGGGGCATCTGGCGGCTGCCTCCGCTCGCGGGCAAGTGCAATCGCAAGCTTGCCGAAGCTATGATTCGCACTCACGCCGCGCCTGCTTGCACACATGGGGCACCAGTCGGGGCGCCATGCTCGCGATTTGTCTATACTCGTGCTTGTAAGTTCGATTTCACTCGTGGTGAAACAAAAATAACTTCCTACAAACATGCTTACATGTTTCGCGCGTCCGCACGTTTGTTTAATAACGATGCAGTAAATGCTGAAGGTGGTCCATTTTTACCTGAGGCGTCGCGACCTTCCGGTGACTTCGAAGATGATGGTGAGGTCGAGTCGGTTGATAATAAAGAACTTGAAATGTATCTCCCCCTCCCTCTCTCCCGCCCCCTTGGCGACGTGCCTGAGGTGAGGTCTGCCGCTCCGGACAAAAAGAGCTGCCGCTGGGGCAACATAATTATCGAGGCAGCCTCTCTTTAACAACGCTCGATGCTATTTTCTAACACTATCCTCTAACGCTATTCGGTAGATCTGAAATCGCATCGTCTTTGCTCATTCGTTGATCTTGACGTCAGTCTCGAGATCGGCGTCCTTGCCACATGCGCTATAGCAGGCAATGGTACCGTGTGCAAACAGAAACGAGACACCCCCGCCTGCGTGGCATTATAGTAAGGCGGGCACGCTCGGAAACGCAACCCCAAACACCGGAATCCAGCCGGTGCTTAGCTTATCACGGCTTGGCGGAGGCATCCTGCGAACGAAAACAAACGAAAGGCGGTCGCGCCGAACCTTACAAATGCTCCAAAGAAAGTTGGCCTGGGCGTCGATTAAACATTTTATCCCGATAATTTGCCGCACTTTCATCGCCAGACCTTTTGCCAAATCATACGAGCCTCAAGAAGAACGCTGGGAGGTACGAGCGGCTCGCCTTACGTGTGAGATTTCAAGTAAATAACCAAAATAATGCGTTCTGGAACTACGCTAGCGGCATGCTTCTTGGTGCTTGGGTAATTTCACGAAAGTCTAAAAATTAGTCGCTTATACGTCGGCTCAAAAGCATATAAAAAAGTATCAAATCACAATTTGTTTTACTATTTCTTGCTATGTCATCAGTGGCGCTCAATGTATCTTCAAATTTATTTGAAGCCTGACCTTACCACCCACTAAAAGAAAAACACATGCGAGCAATCTGAAAACGAAGTCACAGTATTATTTATACGATGCACTACATTAACTTTTTCTCCTCAATCGATGAAATGAGAGGCCGGAAAAAAAGCTGCAAGACGGCGGCCACGATTGCCTGCGGAAGTCGCCGTATAGATGGAGACGCTGCTGCCGATGTCGAGGCCGTAGATGGAGACGCGGTCGCCGTGCACAGTCCATCGCACGAAGCACACAACGCGCAGAGATGAAGTCCGAAGCGCGCATTGTGCACACGGCGCTCTGGCGGTGATATCACGCTGATGACCTGATGACGCTTCATGACGTATTTTATGGCCATCTTTCGGGCACAACGACGCCGCCGCCGCTTGTTTTTCACGTAATGTGACAGGTGAGGTCATCCTAGAGGTCTATAGGACGACTTCTAGAACGACCACCAAGGAGGACGCCAAGGTAATGGGACAAGTATAGGGTCGCCCATTGCGTGGCGCGTGCCGCTCAGTCGTACTTTTATCGGCTTCTACGAGGCCTTTTCCCTCAATGGGACGAGTAAAGTGTCCAAAGTCAGAAATGTCTCCTTTTGCCTCGACCACCGGGGCAAAACGAGGCAGCTAGTGGGGCAACAAAATGACTCACCCTGTTCAAAAAATGACAGCTCAGTCCTCGCACTCGGAATACTTGAAGCGTTTATAAAGCGCTTTCTGTTTACATTCGTCGAGTTTTCTTGCACGCCTTTAAAGTACATCCTTACATCACTGAAGTATTGTGCTGCAGCGCAAATAGAAAACGGGTGAGCCGGCCGCTTCGCGGCGGTCGCCTATTGTTCGCCGCCACCTAGAGGTATAGCCAGCGCAGAATCATCGGGGAGCAATGGCGACGAACAGCACAGCGGAAAATGTCCCCGTCGTGATAGACGACGGAGGTTAGGGTGGTTACGAATACGGAAAGGTTCTTCCGTGGTGCCAATATGACGAAGGGAAAACTCCTTCACGAATCTGACCACGTGTACACAATGTGAAGAAGCTCCGTTTGGACGGATAAATGGATGTTAAGGCGTGCTGTACTCCGAAGATGAAATTGAGTGCGCCCGCAAAAGAAACGTCGAGCTTCGCCTATGTACATCAGAGAGTTTTCTTAGTTTGCGTTGAGTGGACTGCGCTAATTACGTACGTTTATTGCCTCCTGAATCAGCTTGACAACAACCGGGCGATTGTTTTCGTGCCGTTCCGCGATTCCCAGCACTACTCTCTTCCTCTATTCTGATAGAAGATCCAAGGGTTGGGTGTAGCTTGGCTGGACGACGTCGTTCCGCTTCTCGTTACCGGCGAAGTGTTCGTTGCATATTTTCGAGTTTGCTGTAGGTGTCCACGTCCTTCCATCGTCGCTAGATGATACCTCATTGTATATTTCGTGAGCAGCTTAAAGCAAAACGCGAACTGTACATTTATATGCTTTGAAGATTGGCAAGGTAATTGATATCCGTTGAATGTGCTTATTCTTTGATTGAATGCCTTTATATTTTATTTCGTTCCCTCTGACTGCTGCAGAATGTTAGTGGGGCCGAGAGCTTGTCAAGCCGTCTATCGCGGCTCTTATTCTCGGCCCCATCATTACCTGTAATGGGAAATGAAAATAAAGCTTATTATTTATTTATTTAGAAACGCCACTTCCTTGCATCAACGGACAAGTTGCATCCAGGTCGCGCGGTGCTCCGCCTCGTGCGGCTTCGGAGGGAAGCCGCAAAGGCGGGACAGCGCTGCTCATACCTCGTATACAAAAGCCAATCTGAGTACAGATTCGAAAGCGAGTCACCGCGAGATCCGTGGTTCGTGTGCCGCGTATACCAATGAGTTCAAGCAGGAACCTCGGGACGCGCCGCACTGAAACCACGGATGTTGCGGTGACTCATATTTGCAGGCTGCCTTTTGTACGATGTATGGACAGTGTGACCCCGGCTTAAAACTTTGTGCCGTACGCGTTCAGCCGAACACGCAGCAGTTGTACCTTTTTTTGGTGCGGAATAGCGATCTCAGAAACTACACCGCTAAACGACCCGTTTGCCTCTGTAGGGGCACCCTGAATTACGTCCGCCCGGTTCCTGACGCTGCTCATGCACATCTTTAAGTGATTTCTCCGTGTTATTTTTGCATAATGAAGCCCTGGCTGCTTTTCTATTGTACGCCTAAACTGTCCTAGAGACTAAAAAAGAAAAAAAAGCTATAGCTCTAAAAATAATCATTCAACCCGCCAAAAAGTGTTTTAGGCCTGTTGATGTCGATATTGGAGCATGTTGCCCCTTGAATATTTTCTTATTTGAACAATTTTATTGTATTAACAATCACAACCTAGAGCGATACAATTTTATCCCCAATTATCTAGCGCGACAGACGGGTAAAATAAGGGCTTAGCTTGGTACACTACTTTTTCCACAGCTGCACGCCTCCATAGAAAATGAAAGTGCAGAATTTAACCCCATTTTGGTGACTCCAACACCCACAAACGATAACTGCGTATTCTTTTTTCGTTGGTTTGTTTACGCTATTTGTAGAACATTTTCTATGAAGTAAAGCGGACCAGTGCCGGCACATGTAGGTAAAATATTAAATTAATCGCATTGCGAGATTCGAATGCAGGTGGCGCTAAGCTCAAAATGGAGCATTTTCCCCGTATCTCATTCTTCCCAGGTTTACGTGTCATTCGGTCGGATAGTGCGGACCAAATAAGAGTGAGACCAAATGCGAAACATTCGGTTCGAATGTTTTGATTTCAATCAAATCTGTTTTGTGCACGGATGTCGCAATGGGCATTCATATACCATAGATTTTATTAGTTTCTTGAGTTCCAGGCATCCTGTCCCAGAATATGGGAACAAATTGTTCACTTCGTCGAATAAACATTGCATTGAGAAGGCTCAAAGGAGAAAGTTCAAATGAGGGTCGGCGAAAGGTAAAATGCGAATGGGACGCTTTGAAATATACCCGGGGTACTACATTGGTTAAATTTATCAAGAACAGCGGAAATCAGCGTCGCCGTACCTCAAAAGCAAACCGACCCTTCGCTGTCTAAACACGAACGTCAAATTTTTTTCTTTTTTGTTGTTGGGTTGCAGACATTCGGACACCGAACTAACCAACGATAAGACCTCCATCCTTCCGTGCTCATTCGGTGTTTTCGATAAAAAAAAAAATGTTTGGCGTATGACATTCAGTTTTGAATGGTACAGGCTAGAAAGCACAGGCTGGCGGTCAGGAGCGGATTTATCAGGCGTGCAAAAAAGAGGGGGGGGGGGGTTCTGGGATTTTACTTGAAAAAAACAAATAGTACATCTTTTTTTTTTCAAAATAAATGTAATTTTAGTTTTTAAAGAGGGGCAGTGGCCCCCTTAAATCCGCCACTGTTAGCGGTTGCATTGTACTCTGCAACGGCGACACCATACCTCATCTGTAAGCTAGCTTGTTCCCCGCTGTCCAAACTGCTTCATGCACCAAATTCCACTGTTATAATGCCGCAACGAACACACATATATGACAGCATGTTCGCTATTGTATGGAGGAGATCCAGCCCATGGGGACGGCAACAACATTGATTACGGTGTTTCTGACGCGTCGCTCGCCTCTTTGCGTCAGCGTCTCGCCTTCGTGCTGGATCGGGGAAGCTGCGCCTCAACTCGAGCCGAACGCAGTGTCCACTTCGTGCCCCGACAGAGCAGTCCACCGCAGGGGAAACACCGAGCTTTGTGAAAGAACTACGGACAAAGCGCCCAGTTCGTTATATTTGCAATAACGCGAAACATTATTTAAAAACAAATTGCTGGAAACGTCGCCGGACATCCAGTCGCGTCTACATTGATCCCTGGTGTAGTGTAGCTCTGTTTGTGGACGTGCTAAGGCCGCCAGAAATAGCCGATCGGAAAAGGCTCCGGCAACCGAGCCTTTATTTTCGCTTTCCCGAGTGCACAGACCTTTTGCTGCTTTTAGATTATTGTTTTCGACGATTATGGTTCCATCCTTGAGCATAGAGACGGTGCGAAGATTACCACCATAAATGTTGAAATTAGTTGATTAACTTAGCGAATAATCGATCATCACTGACCAGGCACGTAGCCAGAATTTTGTTTCGGGGGGGGGGGGGGGGGGCCGCCCATGACAAAATGTTGTATGAGGGGGAGGGGGAGAGGAGGCCCCAGCAAAATGGAAGATTTTGGGGGGGGGGGGCCGGGCCGCATGGGCCGCCCCCTGGATACATGCCCTGTCACTGACTTAACCGAATAGTCGGTCAGAAGTGGATCCTTCTATGAGGTTGACACGGCCGTGATCGTCGCTGTGAAAGTCAGCATCGAAAATGTAATACTAGACGACTCTTCTGCCCGAAACGCCATGTCTTTAAAGTACACAACCGGTAACGCATTTTTAAAACCTATAGATAGTTTTAAAATATGAAACAACTAGGTCTACTTTAGCATCGAAAAACCGAAACACAACCAGGATGCCGTCATTTAGCAATACTGTCTCATATTTAAATAAACATCTATCGGTAAACAACACATATCACGCACCTTTCAATTTTCTACTCAGTAGTTGACAGCTTGATTTCAGTAAAAGGATTGTAAAGTAACACGGATCTTTGTTACTCCGTCTCCTCTAGTCACGCCATACCGCTCAAGGCGTTTGAAGGGATGACAAACGCGCCCATAAATAAAATAAAATGCTTTCACCGCAGCGATACGACTATAGGAATCGCGGTAATCCTTTCGTTCAAATTGTTACTGCTTTATTAGTGATTTGAAACTAATAGATTAATCTATCAATTAGTAAACCGCCAACTAAGGGGCTAAAGAGGATCCTTTTATACTCCGCTTCAGCCTATAGCTTGGTACCTCCCCGTGAGCAGATGACGACGAGAGAGCGAAGCAGCCGACTTCTCCATAGGAGTGCAGTGCTCTCGCTCCGAGACTCTGATTGGTCAGCCAGGCCCCCAGTGTTCGCAGTTTGTCAAGTTATGCCGAGACGGGAATGGGACATAAAGACTGTCACATGCATCATCTCCGAGGCTGTCCAGCTCAACATTGACAATTCAATTATTTAAACTTTCGCTGCTTCGGGAAGCCATGCTGCCAAAGTGCACAACCGCCCACTCCTTATCATAAACTTGGCTAAAAGCTGTTTAATATTTGCTGTTAGCTTTTCCATGTTGCTACCGCCAACGGTGAGGGGAGGGAAGCAAAACACCACGCTGTTGTTTTGTTTCGGTTTTTCAGTGTGGTGTTCGCATGGAATGGGGTGTTCGCAAAGCGAGGCGAGTGACTGCACTAGCCTCTTTTGAACCACCCTCCCTTGCACCATCCAGTGTCAGGTGGTTGAGGCCTGCTGAGCAAGGACGTTCCAACGATTCAGTGCACGCCTTTCGCCCGCAATCTTTCAGGATTTTTTTTTTTTTTTTGCAATTCGCTTTTTTGAGTTTTTGAAATGTAAATGCTTTATTTTTAATTCCGCAAATATACTTTATCGGCTTTCACATTAGATGAATTAATCGATTTATTAATCCAGCATACGTCACCGATATATTAGAATAGAAATGTTTAAACCGCGCGCAATTGCTTATGCCGCAGGTCGGCTTCGCCACAGTACACTCGCGCCCCAGGCGAAGCCTACTTCACGTTCCAAAGCCGTCTTGTTGAGGAGACTTTGTGGAGGTGGCCGGTAATCCGCGACGTAGAGCCAATCCAGACCGATATTAATTTGGCCTATTAGTCTGGCATTGTGGGGTGCCCAGTCATGTCACGTTTCTACGATTAGCTCAGACTACTTGAGCAGTTGAAGACGTAATAACGAAACTCGGCGCTGCTTTATGCGTTCTTTTTGCAGAGGTCTTTGTTGCAGCATATTATATGTTTGACAGATCTTTACAGATCCACAGATGTCTCGAATGAAGCCGGCCGATGTGGTCAAACTATCGCACTTTGCGGATAGCATATCGGATGCGGTCTTCGCCAAAGCGCCAGGGGCGTCCCGGGCATGCAGTGGCACGCTTCGACCCCGACCCGAACGCCCAACAATTAGGTATTTGCAATCCGCAATCTAGAATTTTCGGGACAGGCTTATTGAGTCGCTGCTTTAGAGGCGAATGTCGCTTTCATTCTTATCCTACTGTCCGAATAAGTCGAGATTCCACATATTCTGAGTATATGCGTTCTCCGCCACGGGACACTGCTCTGGTCACAGTACACGCTGTTCCGATGGTCGTTTTTCCCTTTCTTCAACGATTCCATTGAGACTTTCGAAAGTTCTTCGTTTGCAACTGTACATAATCGCACGATGATTCCGTTGGTTTACACCATCTCCATTGCCGGAAGTGCGAGCTCTTCTTGGGCTTCGTGTGCGATACTTTGTGGATAGTTGAGTCCCACGTAGAAGCTCCCCCCCCCCTTTCTTTGGCCGCCTTCCAAAATTTACTCGATCTTACTCCAGGGTAAGGGCTCTGTACCTCGCCATTTAAAAACCTACACTCTAACAAAAGAGGAGCTATATAGACCTCCCTAAAAGGAGGAACACTCTTGTAACCTATGTTTTCTTAGAGGAGAAACTTTCGTCCTGAAAGCAGGGGAACAAAGTTCCTCCGTCGCCTGCATCTCATTATGGCGGCCCCGAATCGAGCAAATCGAGCTCAATAAGGCTTAACGAGGACGCTACGTCTATTGTACGGGGCGAGAGGAGCAGCAAATAAAAGTGTAACAAGAGCTTTCCGCGGATTGTATTTATTTCCGAAACCAGCTTCCTCCCGCGGGTAAAGAAACTTTCGTTTCGAAAGCAGTCACTCAAGTATTCTCGTCGCCAGCACTGCAATGTTAAACGGAGACAACCGATACTCAGTTACTTCGCGCATTTTACGTCTTAGCTTTGCTATTCTTCGAGCCACAATTTCTTAGTCAACCGCACATCACGAAGGAGTGGTAAACCATTCGCGAAATCAAAAGCCGCTCTCAAAAGAGCGAATTTGAAGCAGCCCACTTTCTTTCATTTATTTCATTTATTATGTCTCTCAGGGCCCGAAGGTATTACAGAGAGGAGTGGGGAACAGTAAATAGAACAAAGCAAATAACAATGAAAAGGAAAAAACTACATAAAATAACTATTAAACATCATTTAACAGGTTTGTAATGGCACTGTACATGGAATAAAACAAATATCAATGAAAAGGCAAACAATACACAAACTTACTACTAAACATCATGTAACAGGTTAGTTATGGCAATCTTAAATTTATCTGAGGCAGTGATTGTGACAATGGCTGCGGGAAGGCGGTTCCAGTCAATCGAGGTTTGAGGCAGAAAAAGAGGCATTAAAGGTAGATGTGCTGCAATGAGGGATCCCAACTTTTAATTGATGATCGCTGCGTGATGATATGTAAAATGGTTCAGGAAATAGTGCTTGGCGGAGAGTAGGGTTAGAGTGATAAATCTTATGGAACAGGCATAGGCGGGATATCTTTCGACGAAGAGAAAGAGTGGGCAAGGATAGAGATGCTTTCATTAAAGTGGGCTATAGCTGTGCGGTGATAATTAGAAAGTATAAAACGGGCGGAGCGGTTTTGAATGGATTCTACGGCAGATGCAAGGGTGATACCAGGGTTCCAGATTGAGGCGGCATATTCAAGTTTAGCACATTGTTGCACAGTAACCAAAAATTATTGCGAAGCGTGAAAGTAGGTTATATCGCTTGCCACCGGTTTGCAGGGGAAGCAGGATAATTGCAATTAGCTAGGCTAGGTGGCGCCAAATACCGCCCAAATCATGTCACAAAAAAATTGCTTACACTACTATTGTGTTTCGGGCCCTTCGGGTACCTTTACCTACATAGATATTACGCATACTACAAGCAACAGCTGAGCATAGAGACCTTTGCAAAAATTGCCTTCTGTGCGCTGCGGTCTTCGTCTGCTGGGCTGTGGAACGCCTTCAAAACATGCGTTGTTGCTTTGTTGTGTGGTATATCAGACGCTGCGCATGCGTCCCCAGCTCAGTGACTCGGCATGTTTCGCCCTGGTGCTATGCGATGCAAAAGTTCGATACATTGAGCGCATACACATACACAGCAACATGCAAACATCAATACAAGAGTAGACTAACCCCATACTACTTTCGAGCTCTGCGTTTCCGCCTATTATACTCGTCGTTTTGAAGGTACGGATTTTCTCAGTGACCACCTAAGCAATAAATAATATTCCCAACACGTTGATAAGTTTTCTTTCAGTAACGTCATACCTCTGGAAGTATTTTGAACGGCTCAGGTGATGAATCCTTTAATTAAAAAGTAAACGCTCATGCCGTAAATATTTGAAAGCCAATAAAACAAGCCGCTCCACTGCGGTTTCAAACCATGTGCTTGCTTCCCTCACGGCACGTCGTGGCCAGTTTTTCTATTTGTGCTTTTCGTGTGCGGCCGCAATAGTCATCTTAAATTAATCTCTGTAGAGGGAGTATTCACTCAACTAGAAGCGATGCTTCACGGGCAAGAGAAATCGCTTTTCGATCCATGCAGTCAAAGCCGCGACTTGCGGCAGGTGTTAATGTGTACGGAGCTCCGCCGTGGTGAGCTCGAAAACGTCTAGCGCTCATCCCAGCGTGCCACTTGGAGAGCAGTTTCTCCAGGAACCGTAGTATATTTAAAAGCAAAATAAAGGATAGCTAGTTGTTTGTGGATTTTACCTACCATCCTCCCTTAATCCTAAACTTCCAAACTGTACATATTCGTACTTTCCTTCATATTTCCATACTGTTCAGTCCTTTCCCCAGAGCGCAATCGCTCTCGGGTTGGAGACAACAGAATATCGCAGACGGCAGTCACATTGGCCACTGTACGATAGCGAGCTACGGTTGAGACCAGCGTTCCAACAAGACTATCCGCGGGTCGATCGATCGCACCGTAATCCCTCGAGCAGTCTTAAACTCTTTAATGTAAAGCAAAATGTCAACCTACGACACCCCGCCCCCTCCGATCACGGCGAGAATAGCGGCATCAATGCCCGACAGTTTACGTGATCTTATCCTTTTGTTACACCACTGATACCCGAACACACGGTCACATCGGCGACTATTCCAGTCTTCGGTCAGAACGCACAACACTGACACCGCAAAGTTGCTGTCATGTTGCTGACACGCAGAAATACAAAACCAACGTTGATTGACGGTTGGCACTCGGCATCGAAAAACAGAGCCGAACTCAGCACAGAATACAAGCAGGCACCCGGCAGCAGAACCTGCCGGTCTTCAAGGTCGACACGTCATTCCGCTATCGGGGGGCGTCCATCTTAACCAGTGTATACGCGCTGCTGGCACTGCTCCGGAATTTCACTGTTTCTAACGGCGTCGTTAGCTCGTTTGACAAAATTAGTGCTAAAAACGTGAATGCAATCGAAATGTTCTGCACGTTTGGACTGGGAGACGGAATTACAGGCGGCCTTCGCTGCCGTTGAGGCTCAATCAACTCAACAACATTTATTGAACAACGTAGGCGATGTACCCGAAAAACGAAACCGAAAGAAGATGAGGCAGAAGGGAGGAACCATCCTCCCGTCATCTTGAAAAAGGAGAAAACTGCCTCGTTCGTCCCTTCTTCTCGTTTCCGCTTGGGGGCGCGTCGGGAGGAGACGCGCCGTTGCTATAGCTTTTCCTCCTTTAATTATTAGAGTGCGCCCAGCTTTGCTCCATCTGTGTTGTCACATGCCACGATCCGCCGGAGTAACTCGGATCTATTTGGGTACGATGTAGAACACTGTCTTTATATCCTTACACGATCACCATTCCAGCGAAAGCTCTGACAAAACTGGCAAAGTCCTCGAGGGGCAGCCTAGGCGAGCTTCAGTCGTCGGATGCACGCAGTGAGCGCGCGTGGCTGTGGAAATGGATCACATAAAAATTTAGATCGGATGAGATGCACCTTCGAATGACTCCAACACTTCGAAATTAGAGGCGCTTCAAAAATGTCTGTGTCCCAGTTGCGGAGGTATACTGGCGCGATGTTTCTGGCGGTAGTCGGTCCTTGACGTTGGTGGGATTGGCGAGAGTGCAGTCGTGGCGACGTTTAACCGCGATGGGCCGAATGAGGACCTGCCTGACGCCGCTCTAAGGTCAGCCGCCCTGCTCATTATGTCGCATTTGCCCCCTGTCTCATTTTGACGCATCTTACCTGTACGAAGCTGTCACAGAAAAATGTTGGCAATCTAATTGCGTTCCAACCTCTAGTACAATCCTCGATGGAGTCACTTCTTGGTCCCTGTTCATTCGGCACTTTTCTTCCAGGCGATGTACCAACTAAGTAAACAAGCGATTCGTAACCTCTTGATTTCTTCGTTTGCCCTCTTGCGCAACATAGCCATCAAATTATTTCCCTTCTCTCCCGAAGAAGAGGCCAGAAACGGTCGTAAAACCCGTTGGCACGCAGTGGCGTAAAAATTAATTCGGTGACCGATAGATTCTCCCAGATTACAATGTAAAGTCACAAGTCTGTATCAATGCACTGGAAAATATGCAGAAGAAAGCATTGCAATTTATCTACAGCCGATACGGTAGGCGATCATCCATAACAGAGCTCTTACCAGCTATTCGGCTTGCCACGGCTAGCTACACGAAGGAAAATTAACGGACTAAAGTTTTTATACAACCTTATGAACAGCTCGAATGGTCTGTCGTCCAGTGAGTATGTTGCAGTCTACTCTAATCGACTATCTAGAAATAAACATGACACAACGATGAACGAGGTTTTCTGTCACAGTGATGCTTATATATATAGCTTTCTTTCCACGCACTGTTAATGAGTGGAACAAGCTTCCGTCACAGCTGATAGTGAAGCAATGACTGCTTCGATGCATTCTCAGACGGCCTCGTCACTCATCACTGATGACGCAAGACTAGATCGTCTAGAAAAATTGTGCACCATGTTTTTTATGGCTGCGTTGTTTCATGGTCGTTCGTTGTTTTTGTGTCACATGCCTATTGCGCATATAGCTTTGCTCATGTATGTGCACAGACCTACCTATGTTTATTTTCGTGTTTACTTTTGTCGTACAAAATTTTGTTTTTATGCGATGTTTGCTTTTGCTTTCAGTATTTTTTTTTTTGGGGGGGGCCTTGGTCTTTTTATAGGGTGCTGGCAATTTTCACCAATAAATAAATAAATAAATGAATAAAAAATTCTCGATCATATATATCAGTTTAATTAGACCGACTATAATCATGGCGTAGAAAAATTCCCAATACTGCGCAACCAGGAAGGCGTAGATAGAGCAGTCGTTCGCGCACTGACGACGAATTACCGGGGCCCGACGGGGGAGAGTGCGTATTAGTAGCACTGCCTCGTCGGAGCAGCCAGCGCGGCGGCGGCAACGGCGGGGCAATCAGCTGATGAGGGCGCCAATTGGCGGCGTGGCGCGGCGCCCCCGCCGCCCATCGACCGCTTCCATCCCCGCCTCATGTCCTTTCGGGAGGGACTCGGTCGGGACAAGAGCCGCTCGTTCCAAGGAGGAAGAGTCTTTCTTCCCGAGACGAGGCTATCTGGCGCTCGGAGCGAGGCGTCTCATTCTTGGGTCCCTCTCTCTCGCTTCCCAAGGAGCGAAAGTGAATCGGCCCACGCTCCTCAATTTGCGACTGTCCGCCTCAAGTGTTGTTCGCCATGCTTCGACGCGCGCCGTCTGCTTCCACGTGCCGCCACCCTCGTTACAGGCTGCTCTCGCCGATTCCTTTTCTGACAGCCCAACTGTCCGGGAAACTTTAACGAGGAGGAAATTACGTACTCGTAATCTGGAGGACCTTGTAGAAGTCCTATCCGACTCATTTTACCATTCAAAACAATGCTTGAAATTGCAGGTAAATGATCTGTGTCATTAATCTTACTCGATAACGTGTCAATTTCACGAGGAAAAAAGAAAACGACAATATTTGTGCAGCGGTTAGCACGTGAGAATGTTTAAACAACTGCGAAAAACTGCACGCATTATTTATGAAGCTTCGAGGTGAGCTCTCTTAAACGGGCGGTGCAACGATTTGCGGATTTTGGCAAATGAACGGCGGGCATTTTTCCGTGTTACTTCTACACTCTTAAAAGAAAGCTAGTAACTGCAGCAGTTACTACCTTTTTCTGACCGTTACTACCTTTCACGAACTATTTACTACCTCAAACGCGGAATAGGTAGTAAAAAGTTAGTAAATACAGCAATTACTACCTTCTTACTAGCTATTTATTACCCCAAACGCGCGAACAAGATGGCGGTGTCTGCTGCATCGCCGATGGCCAGCGTTAGCGACGTACTTACTCATTCGGAACGCAGGGAGAGGTATCCGCACACAATCGTAGCATCAAGTATTGCAGGAGGGGGCATGTTAAAGGGTTGGAGCTGACTTTATAACGATCGTAGCCTCCGTTCCTATAGTTCCAGCACGTCGTGGAAGCCACCGCTGTCGCGAGCGCAGCCATTATTGATGCAAAGGCTATGCGGCTCCTGACTATCTTTCCCGTTTGCATTCATTCGGAAAAGTTTATATTTTTCTTTTTGTTTCAACTGGGATGATAATAGCCACGTAGCACGTGCTAAAACGTTTCCAAAACCAAAAAAAGTTCACTCTTTTTTTTTTTTTTTTTAAGAGACACTTGGCAACGTCGTCCGACAAACAGGTTAGGGACCAGTCGCTGTTTGGGAGACGCTCAATTCTGCGATCTGAACTTGCCGTTTTTGCCGTGTGTCGTGTGCTGTCCTCGTGTTCCCTTGTTGGTGTGCATAGCTATCGTTTGAGCTCTCGACTGGGCGAGTGCGTGCGTGGACGTGGACTGCTCCGAAGATAGGCCTAACAAGCTGGTGACGAGCGTCCGCTCGTCAACGAATCCGCCGTTCAACGGCGATTGTTCGGCCGGTTCAGTGGCATTGGTTTCGCCGTCCAAGAAGATTCGCTGCTTCGCTCCTACTTGACACTGAGAACGTCGTCTTCGCGGTCTGTGTGTGCTCGATGGTTGGATGCTTCTTAGGGAGCTGGCTTCGGTCATGACAGTGGCCGTAAAGGCGTCATGTACCGACAGGAAAGCGGAAATATGGTGTAAAGACGATGCGGCTGCCACGGAGACGCGCATGCGCAAGGTGGGGAAGTCTATGCGGGAAAGTGAGAACGTGACTTCTCGTAACTTATAGGGACGCTGTTTCATAGACTGTCGCAAATAATTATTCTGTGTACCGTTACTTCTTAGTAAGAGATACATTCCTTGGACTATTTCGCAACAATATTGTAGAACAATATTGGTGCGAACACAGCACCATATATTTGTAACATCGTTTACGGACGAGGTAGTCACTGACACACAGACTTCTTTCAAATTGTTAGTTTGAAAGACGCATTGGCAGCGATTCCTGGCAGAGATTGGGTTAGCGTGTCAAAAAAAAAAAGTCAAATTGGACGTCTAAGGCCTGTTCACGCTCTTGCGACCTCTTAGAACTGGGTGCCTCGAAACCTCTTGCAACGAGAGGAGACACTGGCGCCATCTATTGGGTAGCAGTGTAAACTTGGCGGTCCGGCATATTTTCTATTTCTCTCGCGCATTATCCTTTCTTTCTTGGCTCGAAAAGCTTTTGTAAACGTTATGAACGAGCCTTTCTAATAGGTATTACGCACATTTGACCGCGGAAATCCCGCAAAACCTTCGCTCTTGTGAAATGCAGTTCCAGGGTCACCGCATAGATGGCGCCAGAATGCTAGTGTGTTCCCTCGTCCTAAGAAATTTTAAGAGGTTTCAACAGGTCTCGTCTCTCTCGGTCGTACTCGGTTGCAAGAGTGTGAACGGGCCTTTAGTGATTTATACAGCGTAAGGTCGGTTTGCCAGGATGGGGCGACACTGGTTTACACTGTAGATGAGAAATTTAGCCAGTGCAGTACAACCGCCAGCCTGGGGTCTTTAACGTGCACCACGCAGTAGTGATACACGACCGCACGCCGGTACGATGCTCATCCAGATCGAAACGGGCGGGGGTGGGGGGATTGAACCCAGGATCCCTGGGCTCTGCTGCGCGAGTTTTCGCTTCATGTGCTCCAAGCAGGTGTGCGATAGCCCACACAGCCACCCTTTTTGTTTCAATAAACCTTCATTTGAGAGTGCCCTTCGTCTTGTTTACTTCCTTGTCCCTGTTTAGTCGGCGCTTTTCGTTTAGCACGTGTGACTCTTTGTACCGAAGTCACGTACGAAAACACACTCCCCTCTTACGGTATGGAAAAATGCTGAAAATGTTTCCACATAATACAACCTCATTGGTTCCAAAACGCTATGGGCGTTTCGTGTAGCTATAAACGCCTCTGCGGACTTTATATGGAGCGCGCTCGCACCTTTGCCGTTCGTTCAGTCCATCTTCTTTGAACCGACGCCTTAACGGCTCCGACGTCACACCTCAGCTGTCGCTGTGTTTCACCTTACGGGCAGCGTAAGTGGTTACAGTTTTTTTTTCTTGGCGCTTACGCTGCGGAATCACAGTATTTTGGGGGAAGGTCATGTTTTCTCGCGTATGTTCCGAGATTAACAATAAAAAAACTACAAGCCGCAAAGTATTTCGGAGTCAAAATCGTTTTATTGTCCCTTTACTGCTTTAACGGGACGCGTTTAGGTCGGCCTTGCCTGTGTGCGTTGGAACAAATTAAAGCTGGTCGCTTTTCTCACGTGTTGAATTCCACTTTTCTAGAGAGGAACTGCGCAGGACGGTAGCCTCATTTTTATACTTCATCTCAATGCCTGTGCTCATCACGCCAGTGTTCATCGCCTTGGGAAACGAGCAAAGTCGCGAGCCTGGACGTTTAAAATGACGCCGGCAAGAAGCCTTGTACTAGCTATGGGGCGCGTCAAGTCTGTGCTCCGGAGCGCGAGAGTTTGGCGCTCCTTCCACTAAACGGACAGGAGTGCCACCGGAGACTGACACTCGAGCGCGCTCTTCGTGCACCGAGAATTTCTCGGAGCGCGAGTGACTTCTTCGCGCTCCGTGACGTCACGTAAACAAACAAGATGGCTGCGCTGCTGTTGAGACCGTCGAGACGAAAGGCGTAGCCGGACCGCTGCCCCTTTTCAGTTGATTAGTGCTTAATCCAGCTGGTAAAAACGATTTGATTTGAAAGCCAAGACAGCAATTAGCGTTCCGAAAAAGGTTTGTTCGTGCATCTCGCCTGAAAAAGAAATTCATCTATCAAACGGTAGCGTGCCGATAGCACAGCGACAGAAAAGTTGTCGATATGAGGAGACATCCGGACCGCTCTGTCCTTTTTATAATGCTTAGCCCAGCGAATAAAGATACTTCGATTTGAAAGCCGAAACATCAGTGAGCGTTGAGGAAAAGGTTTGTTCGTGCGTCTTGCCTGAAAACGAATTGATCTATCGAACGAGCGTGCCGATATAGCTCGGCGACAGAACAGGTATGATGAAAAGACAGTCAGACCGCTGCCCTGCTTAGAATGCTTAGCCCAGCCGCAGCGAATAAAGATACTTAGACTGGAAAGCCGAAACACCAGTTAGCGTTGCGGGAAAGGTTTGTTCCTGCATACCGCCTAAAAACGAATTGACGTGCTATCGGTGCCGTAGCTTCAGTCTCGCTGCGAGGCGGAACCGACGGAACCGGGGGATCTCTGACAAATTTGAGGGTTTCCTGCGTCGACGAGCGGGTTCAAGAATGTTGTCTTTAATTTAAATCGGAACAGCATGCATGGTCAATAAATAGATCGGTCAAGGTAACCTTCCACATATGTGCACGAAGCGAGTCTTCAAACCTTTCAGGAATATTAAAACGTTCGTAGAAACTTCATAACGTCGCCGTCTCTTTTGCTTTAGACTCTGCCGCTCCACACGGGCCTAATTATTTATCTTCGAAATATTTTCGTGTGGCCCGTCGACAGTTTCTGGCCTTGTTCCAAAAACTTACTCGATCTAACTCTAGGGTAAAGGTGGTTATCGAAAACCTACCTGCGTCCAGCGTTTCTCTATTTTTGTTGTCAGGTGACATAATCCGCCAGGGTAACTCGGATCTATTCGAGTAGGTTTGGAACGCAGCCTCGGTGTGTCGCGCTCCTGTACGCTATGCGTCTTTTAGTTGCTGCGCTCGGAGTATGAAACTCGGAGCGTCGGAGTAGGAGTAAAGGGGCGCCAACTTAACGCGCCCATTGAGAGCATGCAACGAGAGAGGGGTGCTACGGTGCGGCTCCTAACAAAAAGTTAAGCATGGAACACATGAGGGGTGAAAGTGGGCGCCGGGCGGCGCTCGCCGCTTGCCGCTAGGCGCGCCACAGGCGCACCGAGCGGCTTTATTGGTATCGACCAGATCCGAGCGACGCTGCGCCGCGTGGAAGTGACGTAAGGACGCCAGCACCGGTTGCTATGATAGTGCCGCGCGGCGCCCGTTTTCATCGCTCATGTGTCCGCTGCTTTAGGAGAGGTCGGAGCGGGCAGCATTTCACTATGCGACGCGCAGCCGCTGTCGTTGGTGGCGCTGCCACTCCAAGGTGGAGCGGCGCGCCCCCCTTTAGGCGTACCACGCTCTCAATTCCGCCTTCACCCTCTTTGCTCAAGATCTAACTGCCCAGCACTGCCTCAGGTCGGTCTACGCGTTCGCTGAGTCGGGGGCGGCTAGTGATCTGTTCAGACTTCCGTTCCTGCATAGACATTATATTGCGATCTTCTCCTTTCGCTTCATCCCTCTACTGGCCCTGCTGTTGTAAATAGACTTGAGTTGGTCCGTCGTCCGTCACCGAAACAGTGAACCGGGTCGATGGGGCACGGCATGCACAGGACGTCAACGATTCGGTCTATATATCTGTCCTCTTAGAAGCTTTGGGTCGTTGCCGAAGAGTTCACTGTGTAGTCCCATTTCTTTCATCTCATCTACCCTGGCATGAGACTCAAGGAGAACAATTTCATAGCGGATTTAACCATGTGCAAACGAACTATCCTACATCATACATCCTACAAAAGACAGTCCGCGAAAGACGAGTCAGCGCAATATCCGCGGTTCGAATGCCGCGTGTCAAGCTTTCGCCTTGAAGCCACTGCCATGCGGCATTGGAAGCACGGATCTCGCGGCGACTCTCGTTCGAACCTGTATGCAGACTGTCTTTTGTAAGATGTACAAGCAGTTTTGACCCACGGCTTAACGCCTCGATCGCCCTTCTGACGTTTTTTTACTATTATTTGCTCTTTTATGCCAAAACCCCTCCTCCTAAAAAGCTGAGACGCGCCCCGCCCTTCCGATCGGCCTTGCTTTTTCCAACCCAGGTGCGTCTGTCTTTCTTTATTACCCGAGCAAAAAATAGGGAGACATTATTTGCCGCCTTTGCGGACCTCTGGCAGTTGCGAATAAATATTGTCCATTCCCTCGAGATTACGCAGTTGGTGCAGAACACAAGCCGCGCGCAGAACACCCTGACACATGAAATTCCCCACTGCAGTGCCAGGATGAGACGGGCATCTGTTTCAGGTGCCGCGCATTGACTGCGCGAGAACGCTCCAAGCTCACGAGAAGCCCAGCTGTTGTGGAACCACGAAGCTCGCGGTGGGACAACTGCAATACACGCCTGCCGTTCTAATCCCGTAGCTTTATTATACCCCCGCGCCTGTCTTTTTTATGCTTATTTTCAGGGGCGATGAGCTCAGGCGCGTTCGCAGCCTGCTTCGTGGGCTTGACCAGGTTGGCATATCCCCGTATACGCTCGGTGGCCCCGACCATAGCTCCGCGCGGAACACAGGGGCGGGTTCAATATGTGCGCGACCATCGGCGCCCGCGCTGCTGCCTTATCGGCCTCGGAAGCGGCTGTTCCGGTTCACCCCGTTCCGTCGGCGCCCGTGGAAGCGCCTCCGGTCTGGCCGGGCCCCACCAACGCGCGTCCGCCGGAAGGTGAGCAGTTCGGGCGCAGACGCCGCCGCTGTCTTGCGGGGAAGGTCCGCCGACGAACTTCTTCTGGGCACCGCTGCGAGAAGAGTCGCCCACCGTGTGTGGCACGAGGGTGGGACATTGCGCCGCGGTGGACGTTGAAAGGAAAGCGCGCCAAATTTGGCGAGACAAACGCGATGCGCTCTTAGAAAATGCGAGCGCGTCTTTCCCGCAGAGCACCTGGAGAACCAATCACTGCGATCTGGCGAGGGAGCTGGGCCAATGAGGCAGCCGTGGAACCAAAAATAAAGTTCGCTTGGGACGCTGAGCATGACGTTTGACTGGCTCGCGACATGCGCCCCATCGCATCGGGCTCTGAGCGAACGGGCAAGCATTTATCGCGCGCAAATCGGATACGTGTTTTTGTTCCAAGTAGTATGTTGGATATTGTCTTGCGGTAAATTCTCTTAGGTGAATTCTCCGTACGAATATCGGATAAAAATATTTCATCCAATATTCATTACATTTTTTGGTTCTTCCTTTTTACATTTTTGTTCGGCTGTTCTCCTCTAGAACGAAAACAAGCAGATCCTTTAAGTAGACTATACGCCAGAGCTTCCCGTAGCTAGCAGGAGCCCCTGCCGCAAGGACGTTTAAGCAGGGCAGGACCCGGCGTGACGTCATACCAAGCGACGCCGGAACAAGAACCCAATCCCAGACTGCCTCGCGCACCGACGCGCTCTCACCCAAACTAAATTCAACCAGGCTCCCATCGTCTGCTCTCCGCTCGGTCGTTAGGCTTAGGCTCCGTCTGCTCCGTGCCTGCGGTCTGCTTCGTCTGCTCGCTGTCGCGGCTGGCTTTCGATTCGATCGACACACCAAAAGATGTTTCGATGCAGAACCCGCATTCTCATCACGGCGGAGTGAAACCAACACCTTCTGGAAGCAGGGTTTGTACGGCTTTCTCAACCCGCGATGCCATTCTCAGCGTTCGTGCGTACGACGACTGACACGCGATCGCTTTCCAAAGCCGCGCTACGACGACTCGTTCGAGACGACGAGGCGCGGTCGCGCGGTGTCGAGAGCGTCCGCTACACGCCGGCTTCCTACTGGTCAGGCAAGTGTTGGGCTCCAAATCTCGCCTGTTCGACACCGATTCAGTGGACGCCGCCATCGCTGCCATGAAATATTGGGGCAAACAGCAGCGTTGCCACGGAAATGCCATAGCAACGAGGGTTGTTTGCCACAAAATCAATTTGACGAGCTCCCTATTGGTTGAGAAGAGTTCGTGGCCACGCCTACATCCGTTACACTTCGCTCCATGTATGGAGAATACGGACGCCACCTCCTGCCCCTTCTAACCTCCTTGCCCTGCCGTCACTTCGAAGCATGAATTGAGGACGCGCCCCCTAGGCCCGCAATCTGCAGCACTGAAACCCTCTATTCGCCTCGAGATTCGATCGGCACGGCTCATGTGGTGAGAAGCAGAACTATGCTTTGTTTTACACTTACTTGGAGCAAAACGTCTGGCGATATACCGAAGCCATGGGAGGCGCCTCTCGGAATGGAATCAACTGCTAAAAGCTCGTGCTTCGTATCCTTGACCGTGCTCTGTGTCGTTAGTGTGGATGCTCTGTCTTCACCCGCATTCTGGACAGGGAATCACCACGTGCCACATGGAGAACCATGGATAAGCAAGAGCACGCTTCCACACAATGCAATCTGGGTCTCATGGCCGATGGACTTATTGCTAAACTACCCGAGCATCCAGGAGAATGCTGGGAATGTAAGTCTACACGCCGCACCCGTTCGCCATTCCCGCATAAAAGATTACAAGTAAATGACCTAAATGAGGCGTTGACAAACACGCGTCAGGATAAACTTTGTTTTAGGCTTTAGCTTCAGAGCAGCTACTACTGCAGACGCCAGCATGTTCAGCGCGTATATCTACACTCGCAGTATGCTCCTCGGTGCTGCTCTCAAGACGAGCCCGGAGCGCTACAGATCCTTTTTCATGGCAAACGCCGCCAGGTGGTGCTCCAGTCAATAGAGAGTTTTAGTAGATCGTTCCGATACCTCCGATAGCCCCGATAACGATACTATGCATGCGCAAGGGAGGCGGTGGCGGAGTATCGGGTATCGTTATCGGAGTCATGGGAACGATCTACTAAAACTCTCTATTGACTTCCCAGAGAACTTTCGGTTCGTGAAAAGAATAGACAAAGCCCACCTTCACACCGCTGCTTGAAATGTGAATGAAACGTTTAAAGGGGTCATGAAACGATATCGGGTTGGAATGTTCGTTACTTTGCAGAGGCGAACTGGTCCTAGTCTGGCCCAAGTATTGGCGACGAGATGTTTCGGTGCAGCCTCTTATGGTTCCTATCAGTGACCTCACCAACGAGATTATTAGTAGCGACCGACAAGTTCGATGATGCGTAAAAAGTGCGGTCACCTTCCTAGATGAACACTGTCAAAGTTGAAAGTCTGATTTTGTTCTTCTTTCTGTCGATGGGAGAAGAACTCGTCCTACGAAAGACGTCACAGTGAGCGTTTCACCAATCGTGGAAGGTCGATGACAACGACGCTTTTGCTCGCGCACGTCGCCAATGCTTGCACAGACCACCACTGATTCAGAAGCTTCTTTGTCGCGCTGAAATTGCGACGATAAAAGGGAATATATCTTTCAGTCTTCCCTTCGCATACCTTCATGACGTATTTGTGGGGTCGAAACCACCTGCCTCACGGCAGCCGAGCGGGTCTCATGGGCTCGACACGAGAACTGCGTGAGCACTGCACTTCGGCTCGTAACAATCAATGCCTCGGCGGATACTGGGGTAGTGGCTCGTGTCCAACCACTGCGGTGATGAGAATAGCCCAACTCTAACAATGCCTGGAGATCAGCCCGCGTTTTCTACTTTGCCCACCCCAGCGCGTGGCTATGATTAACCTTGGCGGCATAGGATAGGCCCCAGACCACGTGGCCGCTTTTGCTCCGAGTTGAGGGGATAAATGATGCTCATATTTCTCGATTTTTTTTTTTGTTTTGTTTTGCCGACTGCTATTACGTAGAAGTTGAAAGTTTTTTTAGAGGGAGTGATTCAGAGTAGTATTTAGTGAAAGTAGAAAAATCGTTCCATGAACCCTTTGACCACCAATTGTCCAGGTGAGCGCCAAAAAAAAAGAAAACGAAGAAGCGCGAAATTTCTTCACATTTTTCGAATATTTTTTGGAAACCAACTTGTCTCCTCGAAGACGTTAAAGTGTACAACCGAACGTCCCGGTCAAATCTCCAGCTTTGTTGACCGTATAGGATTTATGGTTTTTATTACCGGTTACATAAGCAAGCTCGACAGGCTCGCAGATACGAAGCGACCGGAAGTCGCTTGGGTCGCAAGCGGCAGTTCTAAACAGTAAGAAGGTCATGCCATGCCCGGTGCAACTATCGGCGCGTCCTGTTTCTTTTTTTCTTCTTTTTTTATGTTTGGTTTAGACGATTTTGTCATTTCTGTTCAGACCGACCGCAAAGACAACAACGACAAAGTCACGGTGCCACTGTTTCTTGCGTGGAGTTGGGTAAACAATGCAAGAAGTTGCTTTGTGAAGCCATCATGAGCTACTGCTGACCCGGTGTTCTCGTCGTTGCTGTTGTTTTGGTCGCTGAGAACGCAACCGTCGCAAATTTGTGGACCAGCCTTGAAAGTCCACCGTGTTTCGGGGACGCCCTCACGCTGTTCCTATCCGCGATGTCATGACCAAGATTTGCCTCGAAGTGACATTCCGGATTGTAATATCGACTGCTTTTCATCATTACTTGTGAACGACAAACTCGACGTTGCGCGCTAAACAGACGCTGCAAGCTTGGAGTCATTGAAGTCTTATACCAACGCCGTCAAAGTTAACAGTCAAAACAAGTTTGGGTTTTTCTACGTATCAAACTAACGAAAGGTATCGGCACGCCCCAGCGGAGGACTGGGGATTCATTTCGACGATAAAGTCCCGCTGTGGTCAGCGAGTATCAATGCGAAGCGCATGGTTCGTCTGCTTCCAAGAGTTGCGGAGTTGTCAGAGCGACGCCGAGCTCTGATTGGCTCTGATTGAAAGCATAGTGGGGAGACCCCAATGCTAGATGCCTTGACGTCTAGCCACTATTCTTTTTCAATCATCCAAAAAGAGCTCCGCATTCTGACATCGTCGCAACCCCTGCGCTAGAGCAGACGCATAGGCGCACCAGCTTCCGAACGCCATGTGCAGCCAACGCGGCAACGCTATAGGTTGGGGCTCAAGCTCGGCTTCCCTCGCTTCGCTTCGCTGGGGAAAATTGAATATAGCCATAGGCGGGCACCCAGCCTCGTTGGAACCGCCAAGGTTTGCCACCTCTTCCGCTTTCAGCGTCCCCAACGGCGCGCCGACTGTGGCTATCTAGTGTTGCAGCGTTCACTTCAGCAGCCGGCAGTCCAAAGATGGCATCTGCTGTTGCTGGCTTCAGACGCTGCGTTCGCGCGTTCATCCATAAAGGAGACGCTTCGTTGCCATGGTGACGCTGAAAATAGCGAACGGATTTTATCGCGCGGAAGGAGACGGCGGGGTGGCGAGATCAGGTGCGTACTTGGGCTCTTTCGCCGTGGTTTTCAGCGGGCGGAACTTGAACAAAAAGAGTTCGAAATTAAGGCTTAATCCAAGTGGTTGATTTTCTCCGACGCCAAGTATTTTGACGAGCCTTTAACAAAAAAGTATGTTTTAGGTCGCAAACTGGACGAAGTCTTTTGTACTGCAACATAGGGCTAAACTACCGATAATCTCACTATATAATCCATCTTTATTTTCAAAATCATGACTCCAGAGCTTCTAGAATGAAAATATATTTTCGGGTTACATGCACTCACGGGAGATCCTGACAGGCTTCCGAGCAAAGCACGTGCCACCTCTTGTGTGCACAGCCGATCTCTAACTGAACCTCTCTAAGCGACAATTTATGAAAAATGTGAATTGAACACATGTTTCGTAGTAGCACGTTGATTGAAGATTGTAAAATATTCCGCGGTGGTGTTACTATAGAAGTGGATTGTTTACATCCGAGGAAAAAAAAGAAGACAGTTGGATGATCAAGTTCACGAATCACAACAAACCTCGGGCGCCGGAAATATCGTTTGTTTGAGTATGAGAATCGGGGAAGGGGGGGGGGGCATATTAAGTTCGAATCCCTTGGCCGATTTATTGCTCCGCGCGCGCACATCCAAGTTCAGCCTTTGTCTGCAGCTCAGACGGAAGCAGAAACTCGCACGCTCCTCCATACGGACGACCCTTTGACCGGGGTGGCTTGAGAAGCAGTTGGTTTCCTAACGACCATACAGGACGGTCGTGCTACCAAATTTACTAAGTTTATTAGTAATACCGATATAAATTACTCGCGATAATTTGTTCCTGACGACGTCCCAATTGAGCCAGTCCTTTATTTCGGCTTCAAATTTCACCGGTGTCTCCCCTAGTGGTAACTCGGTGTAATGCCCGGGAAAATATATGTACTGCAGCAGCCACGCACGATGGGCCCGCGGTAGAGATCGCGCGCTCGCCATTCATTTTCTACTGCGCCTGCGAGATGGGGTTTGTCATGAGGCGACGCCCGTTGGCCACCCCGGTGGCAGGGGTAGGCTTCCTGCCGTGCACGGGTGCGTGCGGAGAAGACGTTCCAACGGCGGTGTGCCTCGCCGTGACTCGTGGACCCGACCACGTGACCGTCATTTCTTTTCAAGACCTCCGAAATGAGACCACGACACGGAGTGTTACTCGCTTATATCATAAAACGGCAGTTCTAAACGCGTCTCTTGCCTCCAGTCAATTCCAAGAGAGAAGAATAGTTGGGAATGTTTCCAATTCAGCGGGAGGTCGGTCTGCACTGGCATGCTGTTTCCACACCTGCGCCTACGTGCCTTCGTATAGGACGCGGACGTGCCTTTGGTAGCACTACCCATCGCTATCTTTCGTGCTTCAGCGTCTCGGCCTGTTTGAGTCGGAGGAGGTACACCGGCGATCTGGAAGGCGAACGAAGGTTCCCGTTACGTCATCCAGCGTCGAACATGCATCGGCGAGGGAGAAACTCACCCAGAGGAGAGACGCTGCTCTGTAGGCAGCGGGGTGGTCAAGCTCCGCTGAGGCGCCTGCGGCGGCGCCGGGTCCCGGCAGAGCGGCGGCCCCGTGCGCGCCGAGTGGGAACCGCGCAAGGCGCCGACTCGGCGTGCGAGGCCCGTCCCGCTCGCGCACCCACGGAACGCCGCCGCAGCCGTTCCCGGGCCCCGGCGATAGGCATCGAGGGCCCGCAGCTGGGAGCCTAATCGCGGACGCCATCCGCACCCGGCGGACACGCACAACTCGCATCGGGACGCCCGCATCAGCTGCGGCAGGCCGCTCGACACGCGCCGGGCACGTCTTGGACGACTCTCCGCTGCCCTGCCACCGCTCGTCGCGCCGTGCGGCACGAGCGGGGGCGGTAAGCGAGCGGAGAGCCGGGTGTCGGGCAGGGACCTCGGCTCAAACCTTGGCTGCCGTATCCTCTCGGATGCGGCTTCATTACGTTTTACGACAGTGTACTCAAAGTAACTTTCCTAGCGAAGGTAGTTTAATGAACTCCTCTTCAATGTAAGTTGCATACATGTTCTTTCTTAGAGGGTTCATAATATAAATTAAAAGAACTCGCATTAAGTCTCTTTTGTGTGTGTGTATGTGTGTGTGTGTGTGTGTGTGTGTGTCTGTGTGTGTGTGTGAGTGTTTAGCACTGCCTTTAAGTTTGAGAAAATGGGGGCCGCTAGAGAAGAGACGAAATTGGTTAATTGGTTAAATAATTAACTAAAAGCTTTCGCTTTTTTAAAAAGTTTTCAATGTTTCAGACAGAATGTAGTGGGAGAATTGACGCTCAACCTCACTACAGTCTAGCCGTGACGGGAAGACCCGATTAAAGGTTCGTAGTGGTTGCTCCAGGGTGCCAAATATAATTCTTGTACACTGCTTCAAAGCAAAACTGAGCCTCCGAAGAGCGTCTGTGACATGCCTCGGCACCAGCTGTACAAAACACGTTTCCAAGCCACGGGTAATGTAAGCCGCGCGAAGCAGACGCACAGCCTGGCCTTCCTTGGGAACTTCCAATAAGGAAATCTTCGAATGAGAACTCTCCAATAATCAGAGGTCAGGCATTTTAGGTCGCCCTCACTCACCCTCACCCTCACAGCCACACTTACCTAAACCCTCACTCACCCTCACCCTCACAGCTACACTCACCCTCAACCCCTCACAGCTACACTCACCCTCAGCCCCTCACTCACCCTCATCCTCACAGTCACATTGACCTTCACCCCTTCACTCACCCTCACCGAACCTCGCGGCCGTCACGCCCCTCACGCACTCATGGCCCTCACGCCACTCAGGCCCGCTTCAGACGGGGCAATTTCGCCCAGAAATTTTACGTCGCAACATCGGCCACACGGGCCGCCCGCGTTCACACGCAGCAACCAACTGCTGCAATTTGGCATCATCATCATGAAATTTTGTTTTTCTTGCACTATTTAGACAAACAATTGCGCGCTATAAACGTGTTTTTTTTTTCATTTAAATCTCGTTGATAATACTAATGCATTTTTCTGAAACAGTTTATTTCCAAAAAAACGATCAATTTCAAACCAGAACCAAGGTTTTTATTGTCATCATCGCCGGCACGAGGTATCACGTGAAAATATCGCGTCCCTGATTGGATGCAGCCGCTTCAAACGTCTTCGAATTGCTCCGAGTTGCTCGCTTGTTTCGAGCCGGACCCGATCTGAGCAGTTCGTGTCGATTTAGGTAAAGCGAGCGAACAACCCGCCAGCAACACCTAAATTGCTGAGAAAGTTGCTCCGTCTGAAGGGCCTCACACACTCACCGCCCTCACGCCCCTCACGCACTCATGGCCCTCACACCCTCACGCCCTCACGCACTCACGGTCCTCACAGCACTCACGGCCCTCACTCACCCTCACACTCATGAATTTTCCTGGCTCGGAAACTCACTCACTCTCACCTCACCTGTGAAGATGAGGGTGAGTGAGGGTGAGTGAGGGCCCTCATGAGTGAGGTTTACCGAGGTATGCCAATAATAAAACCCGCGTTTATCCACTGGTTCACCGAGCTAGTTGGTTCGAGCTATGATTGGTGAGGACAGTCTGAACCTTTCAACATGCAGCTTGTAAAGGGCGGTGCAACGAATCTTGCAGTTTGCTCAAATGCCGCCTAGAGTGAACCCCTGACGTTTACAACTTATGAAGCACGCATTCGTTTTTCTTTCCATACAATGGCAATCGCAGAAAAGATTAGAAAAAACAGACAGCGTTAACCCTCAGCTAAAGGGTTGTATGCATGTTTATACAGCCTAGAACTTGGTCTGCCTAAAGTTAAAGGTTGCTCCAAGAATGGAACTGAGATACAGCTACAGGTACTGATATTTTATTTTAAAGCACAAAGCGTTTAATTATTGATATTGTAAACAACTAAATGCTGTGAACTAAATACTTTTAGTTAGTAATTACCTTATAACTCTGGAGGCGGCCACAGCATAGAAAAGACGACGTCAAAGAGCACTTGCTTTGGCGTACGATCCCATCCATCAACTGCGCTTAATTTCGCTGCAACTTCGTCGGAACTAGCGCGGCACACGCGTTGGTGCGTTCTAGGCAGCGATAGATGGCGCCAGGAGACGTTGCGCGCCGAAGCAGCGCGTATCCTGCCTGCGGCTATGCTGGTTCCGCAAGCACCTTTACTCGTATTCTTTTTCTTTTTTTTTTTTAAGCTTGAGGAGAGGCCTTATTTCGCCGCTCTGCCGAGCGCGTGCTGATGGCGAGCTTCATCAGTTCTTTTGCAACGTGCATTCCACACCATCGAGGCTGCCGGTTTTAGTAGCCTATTAATGTGAGCTCGTTCTGAGCTTGCGGCCTAAACAGTGCCCTCAATAATGGCGGCCAACGAATACCTCCTATCGGGACGAGCATCGTAGCGGCGTTCGGCCGCGTATTATTACTCCGTGTTTAAAGGCAACCAGTCG
>JAZHYW010049980.1:0-16006 GCA_037355805.1 Ixodes ricinus
GGGTGCTTCAGAGAACTCAGGCCAAATCAGCTCGTGCGAAGACTACTCACGCACGAAAAAGGCTTGCGTGGTTTGGTCCTGGGCAGGGGCCATTTCAGGAAAATTATTGAAGTCCGGGATAATTAAGTTGTTCATTATTTTTGCGTAATTAACTTTTTTAATATTGTGCTTAAAGGGCATGGTTTCAATTAGAAAATTACTCAGCGTCACCAAAAAACACTAAATCAACAAATTGCAGAACGATAGAAGGCACGCGAAGCATTTTACGGCTTTCTGAAAAACCGCACAAATTCGACGGGTTTTAAGTTTCGGTTTGCTATCGGAGCGCATCTCCGCCCCGGCGGCACTGCGCCCCGTGGAGAGGTAGTGCAACCAGCCTGTGCTGCGCTGTCATCGCGCGACGCAGCAGAAGCTGGTTGCACTATCTCCCCACGGGGCACAGTGCCGCCGGGGCGAAGATGCGCTCCGATAGCAAACCGAGACTAAAAAACCCGTCGAGTTTGATGCTGATTTGTCAGCCGCAAATGCTTCGCGTGCCTTCTATCGTTCTGCAACTTGTTGATTTAGTGTTTTTGGGGACGCTGAGCAATATTTCTAATTGAAACCATGCCCTTAAGCACAATATTGAAAAAGTTAATTACGCAAAAATAATGAACAACTTAATTATCCCGGACTGTAATAATTTTCCTAAATGGGCCCCTAGCCAAGGCCAAAACGACACAAGCCTTTTTCGTTGCGATGAGTAGTTTTCGCAGGAGCGATTTGGCCTGAGTTCTCGGAAACACCCTGTCATATATATACATATATGTGTGTGTGTTAAGAGCCACAGCGTTATCATAGGAGCTCCGGTTCAGACGCTGGTCTTAACCGGAGCTCCTATAATAAAGTGGCCAATGTGACTGCCGCCTGCGATGTCCTGTTGTGTCCACCCCGAGAGCGACTGCGCTCTGGGGAAGGACTGAACAGTCTTGAAATAGAAGGGAAAGTACGTTTACTTTCAATTTGGAATTTTAGCCTCAAGGGGGATGGTAGATAAAACCAACAAAAAAGCTAGAAGTGTTCAGACTCACCACAGCATAACTCCGTACACTTGACACCTGCCGTGAGTCGCGGCTTTGACTGCATTCATGTTGGTCGAAAAGCGATTTCTCTGCCCGTAGAGCATCGCTTCCAGCTGAGTGAATACCCCCTCTACGGAGATTAATTCAAGACGACAATTACAGCCGCACGGGAACAGCACCAAATAGAAAAGCAAAGATTACGATAGAAAGGCTAGCTACGACGTGCTGTGCGAGGAAGCAAACACATGGCTTGGAACCGCAGGGGAGCAGCTTGTTTTTGTCGGCTTTCAAATAATTATGGCATAGGCGTTTACTTTTTGCTAAGAGATTCATCCCATGAACCGTTCAAAATACTTTCGGAAGTATTACATTACTGAGAAAAAATCATCGTGCTGGGAATAATATTTAATGCTTACGCGCTCATCGAGAAAATGCGTACGCTTCAAAGGGCGAGTATGACGCGCGATTTAAACTTCTTTTACGCTTCGCGATATTCTTCTGGTTACCGAGCAACCATGAGCCAAGTAAGCTGCTTCGAATTTGCCATTTTGAGAGCGGTTTTTGATTTCGCGAATAGTTTTCCATTGCTCCGTGATGTGCGGTATACTGACGAAGGGTCTGTGGCTTGAGGAATAGTAAAGAAGACGTAAAAGTGCGCCAAGTAACTGAACATCGGTTGCCTCCATTTAACATCGCAGTGCTGGCGACGAGAAGACTGCGTAACTGCTTTCGAAACGCAACTTTCTTTACCTGCGCGGGAAGCTGGTGTCGGAAATAATACCATTTGCGGAGAGCTCCTGTTACGCTTTTATTTGGTGCTCTTCTCGCCCCGTACAATAGACGTAGCGTATGGCGCTCGATTTGCTCGATTCAGGGCCGCTATGATGAGGTGCAGTTCGACGGAGGAACTTTCTCCCTGCTTTCAGGGACGAAAGTTTTTCCCTTTCTGAGAAGAAATATAGGTTACGTTCCTCCCTTTGGAGGAGACCCTTTTTCTAATAGCGTATTGTCGGCTCGCTCGGTATCGGAGCAATCATGAAGTGCAAGAGGGTTCCACTGCAAACGATGATCGATTTGAATTTTCTCCGGATGAACCAGTCAAGTATAATAACCGCGCGTTTGGCATTAGATGTCTGCGTTCTGCCGTAATCGCCATATTCAGTGTTCTTTCCCCCCTCTGCTATTGACAACCTGAAAAACTGTCGGTCAAAAGTAAACTTGGTTTCAACATTCATATATTCGTTCGTAAAATATGCCAAGTATTTTTCGGCACTGTTTAAAACCACTCTTTTTTGTCGGCATGTGAAATAGCAGGACGTGTTCTCGTGGGAGTAATCCACAGTTGGCATATAACCAACGTTCCGGATAATCCGCGCAATAGGCCGTCTGTGGCCTTCAGAAATTAGAAGCCGCGTGCAGTTCTGCGGCGAGAGTTGCTCTTTTTCCGCCTTTGTGGTGTGACAGGTCAGATTCAGATAACACGCTGAGAAGTAGGCTCTGGAGGCCGACAAGACTGTCAAGATGAGCAAACAAAGTCGGGTTCTCCCTGAGCAGCGATTCACAGCAGAGATTGCGATTTTACGCCAAAAATCGTGTGTTTCCATATGCAGGGTGGTATATATATTTTAAGTACGGCAATCTTCCCCGTGTTACGTGGAGCTGAGACCCGCTGTTAGGACACTGTGTCCCCGAGTTGCGTTTGCACTGTGCTGCGGGACGTGCGTGCCACTGCGCGACAAGGAATCGGACGGCGGACACACCCCTGCGGGTGAGACGGCGATTGAGAGATAAGACTTCTTGTCTTCATGTATTTTGGCGTCTGTACGCTTGTGGACTACTGCATGTATTGAGTTTTCCTTCGATATTATTACAAGCTGGGATAGTGAGCTTGCGTCTCATCTGTATTTCACTTTAAATTTGGTTTTACTTTGTTTCAGTAAAATTGCTCATTTAACCTGTGCATTAAAATGTTTGTTTGGGATTCCCTCGTACCCGCGCCTCCCTCATTCGCACCGGGAGTGGCCCTGTCGCACGTCAACCGGTCGACCAACCTTTTTAAGGGTTTGTTTGAAGCGGGTTTTGTTTTTGTCACATTTTACATCTGCTTCGTGACAGGCGGGCCCCGAACGTATAGCGACAAACTTCCATCCTCAAACAAGTACAAAACAGGATAACAATGAATCGCTCAGCATAAAGCATTCGGTTCTGGAGAATTCGAATTTTAAAGCAATGGCTAACTTGTCAGCATCCTCTACCGAACGGAAAACATACATAAGATACTGATTCCTTCCAATTCGAATGAAAACGCTGGATTGTTATCTATTTGCGTAATCCACATTTTTTTTTTTTTTTTTTTACAAATGCCGGTTTCGATTTGGATGAGCGTCGTACCGGCGCGCGGTCGTGTATCACTACTGCGTGATGCAGGTTAAAGACCCCAGGCTAGCGGTTGTACTGCACTGGCTAAATTTCTCATCTGTTCCGTTCGGTAGAGGATGCTGACAAGTTAGCCATTGTTTTAAAATTCGAATTCTCCAGAACCGAATGCTTTATGCTATACGTGTCGCCCGTTGAGGCCGACCAAGTTCTAGGCTGTATAAACATACACAAAAGCCAATTTTTTACAAATTCCGTAATTCTTTATGGCGCTCGAAATAAAAATAAAACCGATGGAAAGAAAAACTTTCACTTACAGAACAAATAACCAGGGTAGTTTTGGAAATCGGTCATGCTGGTGAAGCGCTTGCTAAGCATGACCGCTGAACAAGCTCGAAAGCTAGATGCGAACTCGACAGCAATCCAACCACTACTTAACTTTTTTTCTTTTTTTACAGAAGATATTTTTGGTGGCTACATACATATACATGACACACTTTCTACTTTCTGTGGGTCTGATATTGTCCGAATGTATCGTTTCTATGTCCTTAAAGGCCGACGTACACCACTCGCTTTCCACTTTTGCCCGCCTCCTCCTTTCCTATATCCTCTCCACTTTTTAGCTTGCCCCAACTTGGTTCCCCTCGCAGCAGAGCTAGGAGAAGTTGTTCTTCCAGGCGGGAAACCGAGGTTCTAGGTCGGCCTTCGAGAGACGTTTAGTGTTATGGCAGTCCCTGGGCAGCATACTGCAGCACCGCCACTGCCCTGTTATTCATTCAACCTGAATAATCAAGATTCCGTAATTTGAAAGGTGCGGAAGAACCGTAAACACCTGGCTAGACGGCACGATAAAGTGCTCAAAAGTAAATATCGATGACGAACGCATGTAGGGAGTCATCTTGAAGTTTAATGAAAGCAACGGAGGTCCCGTGCGACTCAACTATTTTTCTTCTAGTTTCACCGCACCGGAGAGTTTATCAAATTTTAATCGAGAGAGGCCAGTGACTCCTACTCATTGAGAAAAATAGTCGTTTCTTATCTTAGAGGTCCCTGACAAGAGCCGCGGCACGTTTTCTCTGAAGGTTGGTCGTGATAGCCTTGGGCATTTAGTGGATCACGTTTGGTCGAATCCAAACCGGTGGCGGTCCGGGGGGGGGGCGACGGGGCGGCCGTCCTCCTCAAACAAAGTCGACCCCCGCCTCCCCTTCTCGGAAGGCAATTTGACATGGGTGGATCCCCCGGTGCACACGAAAGAATGGGAGAATATCCTTACAATTTTTGCCGCCCCCCTCCCTAAACGGAGTTCTGGATCCGCCCCTGAGTGGACACCGTGCTGATTTTACTAAGCCGAGCAGTGGTCGCACAGAGTGCAGACATCGACAGCGCGATCAAGCGTAAAAGGCGCGCAACGTGCGGCAAAATGTCTACTTTCGTCGCAAACGAACCATATGGACTTGTAGGATATACATGACCAACGTGTTCATTGAAGATGCCTTAAGAATGTCAAGTTCGGGCGTGCTAAGAAGCGACAAACTTTCAGTTTTTGTTGCTTCACTGGGTGTGCCACTTTCATACTCCAAGGAGCATCAGCCAGTCAGATGATCGAGTCGTCACTCATCTTAAAAGCAGCGATGCGGCTACAAGTGCCACTTTGGCTAGTGGTGCGCTAGAAGACAGTATGCCCTCACGAAGATCGGCATGGCTCGTAGAAGAACCACAGCCATTCCATTCCCAGTCTATTCCCTTAAAATGCGCGTAATTCCGTTCCCGTTCCATTCTTCCCAGCGATCCCGCCATTCCCTCCCCATTTCATTCCGGGGTCGTTCGAAATGCGGAATGATTGCGGAATCATCCCAACTCCGGCAACCCGGCATCCCTGGTTCAGGCTTGAAACTGACGGCACCTTTCTATCATTTTATCATCGGAGAATAGGAGGAAGCCCCGCTCCGATCTGAGCAGCCAACATACAGTGCGAGAGCCAAGTGGCACAGGAAGAGGAAGGGTGAGGCGTTTTGTCCGGCGCAGTGACGTCGGATTGGAGCACAGCTGCTCCGAGACGCTTCGTAGTGCACGTGACCGGACGGGGACGCCCGGGAGCATGTTGGGATCTCCTCGTGGGTTAAAGGGTAAATCCGGGGCCCCTGATTGGCCCTTCTCTAGAACGTTACGAACTTGGACAACACTCAGCGGCGGCGCGCTTCCTTTTCTGACTCCACACGTTCCCCTGGTTTACGCGGCAGAAAGGCTCGGACAAACAGCCGTCAGTGTTTCACGCGTTTAAAGGCCCGTTCACACTCTTGCAACCGAGTACGACCGAGAGAGACCAGACCCGTTTTTAAGCCTCTTGCGACTTCTTAGGACCAGCTCCGCTGCAGCGCATCCGGTCCTAAGACGCCGCAAGAGGCTTAAAGCGGGTCTCGTCTCTCTCGGTCTTACTCGGTTGCATATGTGTGAACGGCGCTTAACTGGCTCCTCTTCGAGTGTGCTTTTACGCGCGATTATTGTTGTCACGGGCCGACGCTCTTTTAGCGCGCACGCGGCGTTGGGTGCTTTGCGGAACCAAAACTGTTGTGTACTGCCAATATCCCGAGACACTGTGTCCCCACCGTCGTCGGTGGTCGCGTCGACGGTACTGGGTTTCCTGGCACGAGCCGTCCGCTTTATCTCATACGTCGAGCTCCAAAGGTCACGGTCGTCCGCTGCTTCGGAAGGACCGTTCAAATGGGCCAATGAGGAGCCTGAATTTGCCCCATGTTTTGCTCCGCCAGGAAGACCCAATATGCCGCACCGGGAGCACAGTTGGGACCGGAGTCCTTCGCTCGTCTTCCGAGAACAGGCAAATAGCGATCGATGAGTTTCGCGCTCCATAAATGCGAACGCTTTATTCCGAGCACTTCTCGGGCGCTCGTGAGGGAAGCGAGCATGGTGTCAAGTTGGCCGCGGAGTTGGCGGCAACCTGCGCTTTGACGAAGCAGCGAGAGGCGCCGCGAGGAATCCCCTTCGCGGCCGGAGAGCCCGGCGGCCTCGAAGCAACAAAGCAGCTCCCGACGCAACTGTGCTTTCCCTCTTCTTTCGATCCGCGATAACGAGGCCCGGTGTAGCATCGAGCGCGAATAAATTGCGCTTCGGGGAAAACAACCCCACCGATGGGGGCGGGGATCTCACCGAGGGGCGGGGCCCTGGCAAAGGGGCGGGGTTCGCTGCCACCAATGGGCGTTTAGGCGTTGTCTGGCGCCCCCGGCGTCGCCGCGAGGAACCAGCGGCAAAGTGCGCGCTCCGCTCCGGGTGTCGGCCGCCGCGCTGCAGCCCCTGGACCGAGCGACGCCGAAAGACGCCCAGCGCCGCGGACTCGGGCAGCCAGCTTCCCACGGCAGAGGTGAGTGGCCCGCCTATCGCGGGCGCTTATCGCGGACGCTTATCGCCGCCGATCGCGGGCAGTGCGCCAGGGCACGAGGCGGTCCGCGCACCGACGCAGCCGCGCTGTGGTTGCAGCCGCGCATAGGTGGAGCGAGGCTGCTTCCCGAACCCGCTCGTCCCTCTCGAAAGAAACGCTTCTCTTACTTCGTCGGACTTCTTCGATGATATGGCGAGAGAAAAGGGCGCTCACGTTTCACAATGTTGATAAAATATTCATTTATAACAACCCGATAACTTCCTTATTAAGACGGGAAATGCTTCGGTGGTTGCGCCGGCCTTCGACGTCGAGAAACGTTCGAGAAAGCGTTCGAATAGTCGTAGTCCTTTACGGAATCTGAAAACGGCAACGGACGCACAGTTGGCCAGCGGCCGAGTAATTGATTTCGTCTCTCGGTCCAGCTGCGACGTGGCTCTTCGGCGAGGCCACGGTTTCGCGTCGCGTGTCAACGCGCCTCTCGCTCCAGCTGCGTCGCTCGCAGTGCCGGGAAAACGTCCGCGACGTTTAGTGAAGGCGTTTCACACATTCGGCATAACTCTATGACGGATAAAAGGTCGTATTTTTCTTTACTCGAGAGAGGGCGACCGGCGGCACCGAAGTGCTACGCAGATTCCAAGTAGGATCTGCTGTCACATTCTGATGCCGCGAACCTCGTGTGCAATGTCACGTCGCGATTATTGTCTTTTTTTCTTTTCTTGCGCGTCCCCTTAGTTATCTCTCATTCACCTGCCAATTTTTGTAAGCCGACCGAGAAATAAATAAACGGCGATTTACCACTCGTATCTCGCGTGAGTCTGACTCGAGTGTGGCTGCAGCGGCTTGCGTCGTTAATCATTTTACGGGTTGCTATGGCGACGGGGTTTGAAGCCGCTTACAACTGCCCCGTTGCCATAGCAATCCGTAAGATTGAAGTCAAGCCGTGGCAGTTGCTCGGTCGGACTCACGCGAGCGTGTGAACCAGTCCATAGGTCTCACCAAGAGACGCCCCGGAGAAGCCACTGTCGATTGCGGTGCTCCCAATTTCAATCGTGCCCAACGGCTCTCCCGCGGGGCACTTGGAGGGCGATCTACCGCGGGGGCCAATCGGAGGTCCGCCTTTAAAATGATCCTCGGGACACTAAGAATGACGTTACACGGTCTGACGTCACGTCCCAGGCTCCATCTTGAGGCCTTGGCCGAGATTGCAGCCTCCCCACCCTACTGCGGTCAAGGGGACGCACGGGTATTCTTAAGACGCGATTCGAGACCTCCTCAAAAGAGACAACGCGCTCAACGCCCCATTCCAATATTTACGAGTTCTCATCCCTGCCCGCGCATGTTCCTCATGGGAAAGCGAGTAAATCACGCGCCATACGCACGAACACTGAAAATGGAACCGGCCAGGTGCCCTTGTTTGAAAAGCTCGCTTCGCTGGCGCGAGTTGGTGGCGTTAGCACGCGTCTCATTCGCGCTTCCCCCGAACGGCTCCAAAGATATCAGCTTCCCATATTGCTTAAAAAGGCCGTTCTATGTTCCGATAAGTCCTCCAGCTTTATTCACACTAGCCGCGCCTTTGTGCAGGCATCGTATCGTTATAGGATCGCGAAAACCACCTATTAAAATCCTTCGCGCTCGTGGCGAATCCCCCGGGCGCATTCAGCCAGGCAGAGGGGTGGAAAGATCGCTGGTGGGAAGAGTTAGCGGCGGATCTCCTGGATAAGGCCTTGCTTAATCGCAAGTAACTCCCAAGGTGACGCCATTGCAGCAGCAGCGCGTATATCGAATTCCTGAATCCCAACGTCGACGCTTCGCTATTCGCGATAAATGATTCTCTTAACGGCAGGGATCGACACTCCTTGCTGTACACGATTGCGAACGGGGCATCTGGCGGCTGCCTCCGCTCGCGGGCAAGTGCAATCGCAAGCTTGCCGAAGCTATAGATTCGCACTCACGCCGCGCCTGCTTGCACACATGGGGCACCAGTCGGGGCGCCATGCTCGCAGTTGTCTATACTCGTGCTTGTAAGTTCGATTTCACTCGTGGTGAAACAAAAATAACTTCCTACAAACATGCTTACATTTTTCGCGCGTCCACGCGTTTGTTTAATAACGATGCAGTAAATGCTTGAAGGTGGTCCATTTTTACCTGAGGCGTCGCGACCTTCCGGTGACTTCGAAGATGATGGTGAGGTCGAGTCGGTTGATAATAAAGAACTGAAATGTATCTCCCCCCCCCCCTCTCTCCCGCCCCCTTGGCGACGTGCCTGAGGTGAGGTCTGCCGCTCCAGACAAAAAGAGCTGCCGCTGGGGCAACATAATTATCGAGGCAGCTCTCTCTTTAACAACGCTCGATGCTATTTTCTAACACTATCCTCTAACGCTATTCGGTAGATCTGAAATCGCATCGTCTTTGCTCATTCGTTGATCTTGACGTCAGTCTCGAGATCGGCGTCCTTGCCACATGCGCAATAGCAGGCAATGGTACCGTGTGCAAACAGAAACGAGACACCCCCACCTGCGTGGCATTATAGTAAGGCGGGCACGCTCGGAAACGCAACCCCAAACACCGGAATCCAGCCGGTGCTTGAGCTTATCACGGCTTGGCGGAGGCATCCTGCGAACGAAAACAAACGAAAGGCGGTCGCGCCGAACCTTACAAATGCTCCAAAGAAAGTTGGCCTGGGCGTCGATTAAACATTTTATCCCGATAATTTGCCGCACTTTCATCGCCAGACCTTTTGCCAAATCATACGAGCCTCAAGAAGAACGCTGGGAGGTACGAGCGGCTCGCCTTACGTGTAAGATTTCAAGTAAATAACCAAAATAATGCGTTCTGGAACTACGCTAGCGGCATGCTTCTTGGTGCTTGGGTAATTTCACGAAAGTCTAAAAATTAATCGCTTATACGTCGGCTCAAAATCATATAAAAAAGTATCGAACTGCACAATTTGTTTTACTATTTCTTGCTATGTCATCAGTGGCGCTCAATGTACCTTCAAATTTATTTGAAGCCTGACGCTTTACCACCCACTAAAAGAAAAACACATGCGAGCAATTTGAAAACGAAGTCACAGTATTATTTATACGATGCAATACATTAACTTTTTCTCCTCAATCGATGAAAGGAGAGGCCGGAAAAAAAAGCTGCAAGACGGCGGCCACGATTGCCTGCGGAAGCCGCCGTATAGATGGAGACGCTGCTGCCGATGTCGAGGCCGTAGATGGAGACGCGGTCGCCGTGCACAGCCCATCGCACGAAGCACACAACGCAGCACAGATGAAGTCCGAAGCGCGCATTGTGCACACGGCGCTCCGGCGGTGATATCACGCTGATGACCTGATGACGCTTCATGACGTATTTTTATGGCCATCTTTCGGGCACAACGACGCCGCCGCCGCTTGTTTTTCACGTAATGTGACAGGTGAGGTCATCCTAGAGGTCTATAGGACGACTTCTAGAACGACCACCAAGGACGACGCCAAGGTAATGGGACAAGTATAGGGTCGCCCATTGCGCGGCGCGTGCCGCTCAGTCGTATTTTTATCGGCTTCTACGAGGCTTTTTCCCTCAATGGGACGAGTAAAGTGTCCAAAGTCAGAAATGTCTCCTTTTGCCTCGACCACCGGGGCAAAACGAGGCAGCTAGTGGGGCAACAAAATGACTCACCCTGTTCAAAAAATGACAGCTCAGTCCTCGCACTCGGAATACTTGAACGTTTATAAAGCGCTTTCGTGCTACCCCTGTCGCAATCATCTTGCACGCCTTTAAGCACATCCTTCACATCACTGATGCATTATGCTGCAGGCAAATAGAAAAAGATGAACTGCCGTTTTGCTGCTTTCGTGTTGTTGCCGCATCTAGGGCACTGCCTAACTCATCTCTGTGACGTCACGGCGCGGTGGTGGCGCGCCGGTCGCACTTCCGGTCTGGGGCTGTGGGCAGAAGTCCCCATGCCAGACGTGTATTCCTGCGTTGTTTTGAAAGGAATCAGACAAAAACCTGCCTTATCGTCAAAACGCCGCGACTGGGGCCGTACCAAAAGTGTCGAGAAAGGTTTGAAGGTCAGTTTTCACGTGCTCGGTTCGTCCGAGAATCTGGATATGTGCCGGGAAAAGGGAAAAGCAGACGCCGTCGGACAACGATTGCTTGGGCGGGAAGCACTTTGGGTTGAATTCACGGATACTTGTGGTCATCAGATTTATTTGTTTTGTTCCAACATGAACGCCAGAAAACCGCCAAGTTGTGCGGACCACCTGCGGATTACGTTCAGTGCGTCTTCAAGTTCAAACGGCCGCCTGATCGTTCAAACTGTCGTCTGCTCTTTCAAACGTTTCTGCTTGTCGTCTGCTCTCTTAGACGACGCCGGCCCGTAGACCAAAAGTTGGCCCGGTCCTTGCGATAAGAAGTAAGTGCAGGCCTCAAAGACTTAAATTTGAAGGTTGGTAAGCAGGCTCGTCGTAAACAGTAGATACAAGGAGATGTTGATTATTGTTACCAGCGGCCATCACCGACTTGTTATGCCTGATTCACTTGGTCCGATTCTGCTTGCGATTTTCAGTATTGACGTCGACCATCTCAGCTACGGTTCACGCTTTTGCAGCCCGAGTGACGTCGCGACTGAAAATTGCGAGCGAAATCTCATCAGGTGAATCAGGCTTTAGCGTACATTCTGCGGCGTCCACGCGGAATGAATCGCCGCATGTCAGATTATTCACTCGAAGTTTCGCGGTGTAACGAGCCTCGTTAATTTCGCTGACGCTGCTCATGTAGTCAGACATTGCCAGGAAGACGTAGAATCAACAATTCGATTGCGAAAAAGGGCAGGGGGACTCACACTGACGCCGATAACATCGCGTTTCAATGGTTTGTTTATGGGCGACGGCGCGCTTGTTGCCCACACCCCCATCGCGCATGCGCGGCGCCGGTGGCGTCCGCTAGGGGCGCTCCGGCGCTCCGGTTTGTTTGTAAACATGAGTTGGTGTATAGCCAGCGCAGAATCATCGGGGAGCAATGGCGACGAACAGCACAGCGGAAAGTGTCCCCGTCGTGATAGACGACGGAGGTTAGGGTGGTTACGAATACGGAAAGCTTCTTCCGTGGTGCCAATATGACGAAGGGAAAACTCCTTCACGAATCTGACCACGTGAACAATGTGAAGAAGCTCCGTTTGGACGGATAAATGGATGTTAAGGCGTGCTGTACTCCGAAGATGAAATTGAGTGCACCCGCAAAAGAAACGTCGAGCTTCGCCTATGTACATCAGAGAGTTTTCTTAGTTTGCGTTGAGTGGACTGCGCTAATTACGTACGTTTATTGCCTCCTGAATCAGCTTGACAACAACCGGGCGATTGTTTTCGTGCCGTTCCGCGATTCCCAGCACTACTCTCTTCCTCTATTCTGATAGAAGATCCAAGGGTTGGGTGTAGCTTGGCTGGACGACGTCGTTCCGCTTCTCGTTACCGGCGAAGTGTTCGTTGCATATTTTCGAGTTTGCTGTAGGTGTCCACGTCCTTCCATCGTCGCTAGATGATACCTCATTGTATATTTCGTGAGCAGCTTAAAGCAAAACGCGAACTGTACATTTATATGCTTTGAAGATTGGCAAGGTAATTGATATCCGTTGAATGTGCTTATTCTTTGATTGAATGCCTTTATATTTTATTTTGTTCCCTCTGACTGCTGCAGAATGTCAGTGGGGCCGAGAGCTTGTCAAGCCGTCTATCGCGGCTCTTATTCTCGGCCCCTTCATTACCTGTAATGGGAAATGAAAATAAAGCTTATTATTTATTTATTTAGAAACGCCACTTCCTTGCATCAACGGACAAGTTGCATCCAGGTCGCGCGGTGCTCCGCCTCGTGCGGCTTCGGAGGGAAGCCGCAAAGGCGGGACAGCGCTGCTCATACCTCGTATACAAAAGCCAATCTGAGTACAGATTCGAAAGCGAGTCACCGCGAGATCCGTGGTTCGTGTGCCGCGTATACCAATGAGTTCAAGGAGGAACCTCGGGACGCGCCGCACTGAAACCACGGATGTTGCGGTGACTCATATTTGCAGGCTGCCTTTTGTACGATGTATGGACAGTGTGACCCCGGCTTAAAACTTTGTGCCGTACGCGTTCAGCCGAACACGCAGCAGTTGTACCTTTTGTTTGGTGCGGAATAGCGATCTCAGAAACTACACCGCTAAACGACCCGTTTGACTCTTGGGGCACCCTGAATTACGTCCGCTCGGTTCCTGACGCTGCTCATGCACATCTTTAAGTGATTTCTCCCTGTTCTTTTTGCATAATGAAGCCCTCGCTGCTTTTCTATTGTACGCCTAAACTGTCCTAGAGACTAAAAAAGAAAGAAAAAAACTATAGCTCAGAAATAATCATTCAACCCGCCAAAAATAGTTTTAGGCCTGTTGATGTCGATATTGGAGCATGTTGCCCCTCGAATATTTTCTTATTTGAACAATTTTATTGTATTAACAATCACAGCCTAGAGCGATAAAATTTTATCCCCAATTATCTAGCGCGACAGACGGGTAAAATAAGGGCTTTGGTTGGTACACTACTTTTTCAACAGCTGCACGCCTTTATAGAAAATGAAAGTGCAGAATTTAACCCCATTTTGGTGACTCCAACACCCACAAACGATAACTGCGTATTCTTTTTTCGTTGGCTTGTTTACGCTATTTGTAGAACATTTTCTATGAAGTAAAGCGGACCAGTGCCGGCACATGTAGGTAAAATATTAAATTAATCGCATTGCGAGATTCGAATGCAGGTGGCGCTAAGCTCAAAATGGAGCATTTTCCCCGTATCTCATTCTCCCCAGGTTTACGTGTCATTCGGTCGGATAGTACAGACAAAATAAAGAGTGAGCCCAAATGCGAAACATTCGGTTCGAATTGTTTTGATTTCAATCAAATCTGTTTTGTGCACGGATGTCGCAATGTGCATTCATATACCATAGATTTTATTAGTTTCTTGAGTTCCAGGCACCCTGTCCCAGAATACGGGAACAAATTGTTCACTTCGTCGAATAAACATTGCATTGAGAAGGCTCAAAGGAGAAAGTTCAAATGAGGGTCGGCGAAAGGTAAAATGCGAATGGGACGCTTTGAAATATACCCGGGGTACTACATTGGTTAAATTTATCAAGAACAGCGGAAATCAGCGTCGCCGTACCTCAAAAGCAAACCGACCCTTCGCTGTCTAAACACGAACGTCAAATTTTTTTCTTTTTTGTTGTTGGGTTGCAGACATTCGGACACCGAACTAACCAACGATAAGACCTCCATCCTTCCGTGCTCATTCGGTGTTTTCGATAAAAAAAAATAATGTTGGCGTATGACATTCAGTTTTGAATGGTACAGGCTAGAAAGCACAGGCTGGCGGTCAGGAGCGGATTTATCAGGCGTGCAAAAAAGAAGGGGGGGGGGGGGTTTGGGATTTTACTTTAAAAAAACAAATAGTACATCTTTTTTTTTTCAAAATAAATGTAACCTTAGTTTTTAAAGAGGGGCAGTGGCCCCCTTAAATCCGCCACTGTTAGCGGTTGCATTGTACTCTGCAACGGCGACACCATACCTCATCTGTAAGCTAGCTTGTTCCCCGCTGTCCAAACTGCTTCATGCACCAAATTCCACTGTTATAATGCCGCAACGAACACACATATATGACAGCATGTTCGCTATTGTATGGAGGAGATCCAGCCCATGGGGACGGCAACAACATTGATTACGGTGTTTCTAGACGCGTCGCTCGCCTCTTTGCGTCAGCGTCTCGCCTTCGTGCTGGATCGGGGAAGCTGCGCCTCAACTCGAGCCGAACGCAGTGTCCACTTCGTGCCCCGACAGAGCAGTCCACCGCAGGGGAAACACCGAGCTTTGTGAAAGAACTACGGACAAAGCGCCCAGTTCGTTATATTTGCAATAACGCGAAACATTATTTAAAAACAAATTGCTGGAAACGTCGCCGGACATCCAGTCGCGTCTACATTGATCCCTGGTGTAGTGTAGCTCTGTTTGTGGACGTGCTAAGGCCACCAGAAATAGCCGATCGAAAAAGGCTCCGGCAACCGAGCCTTTATTTTCGCTTTCCCGAGTGCACCACCTTTTGCTGCTTTTAGATTATTGTTTTCGACGATTATGGTTCCATCCTTGAGCATAGAGACGGTGCGAAGATTACCACCATAAATGTTGAAATTAGTTGATTAACTTAGCGAATAATCGATCATCACTGACCAGGCACGTAGCCAGAATTTTGTTTCGGGGGGGGGGGGGGGGCCGCCCATGACAAAATGTTGTATGAGGGGGAGGGGGAGAGGAGGCCCCAGCAAAATGGAAGATTTTGGGGGGGGGGGCTGGGCCGCATGGGCCGCCCCCCTGGATACATGCCCTGTCACTGACTTAACCGAATAGTCGGTCAGAAGTGGGTCCTTCTATGAGGTTGACACGGCCGTGATCGTCGCTGTGAAAGTCAGCATCGAAAATGTAATACTAGACGACTCTTCTGCCCGAAACGCCATGTCTTTAAAGTACACAACCGGTAACGCATTTTTAAAACCTATAGATAGTTTTAAAATATGAAACAACTAGGTCTACTTTAGCATCGAAAAACCGAAACACAACCAGGATGCCGTCATTTAGCAATACTGTCTCATATTTAAATAAACATCTATCGGTAAACAACACATATCACGCACCTTTCAATTTTCTACTCAGTAGTTGACAGCTTGATTTCAGTAAAAGGATTGTAAAGTAATACGGATCTTTGTTACTCCGTCTCCTCTAGTCACGCCAACCGCTCAAGGCGTTTGAAGGGATGACAAACGCGCCCATAAATAAAATAAAATGCTTTCATCACAGCGATACGACTATAGAAATCGCGGTAATCCTTTCGTTCAAATTGTTACTGCTTTATTAGTGATTTGAAACTAATAGATTAATCTATCAATTAGTAAACCGCCAACTAAGGGGCTAAAGAGGTTCCTTTTTATACTCCGCTTCAGCCTAGCTTGGTACCTCCCCGTGAGCAGATGACGACGAGAGAGCGAAGCAGCCGACTTCTCCATAGGAGTGCAGTGCTCTCGCTCCGAGACTCTGATTGGTCAGCCAGGCCCCAGTGTTCGCAGTTTGTCAAGTTATGCCGAGACAGGAATGGGACATAAAGATCTGTCACATGCA
>JAZHYW010049981.1:0-18922 GCA_037355805.1 Ixodes ricinus
TATATTGCCACGCGCGTCGGCGAGCAAGCGCGTGCGTGGCCGAGTGGTTACCGCGCTTGACTTTCGTGCGGAGGCCCAGGGTTCGATTCCTGGGGGTTCCGCGGATTTTATTTATGCTTTCAGTTTATGTTCTGGTGAATTCGAGAACATTGTTGTTTATTCTAGGCCCGAATGTTCTACGCGTCAGACCTTCCACGCCGATTATTCAGAAGCCCACGCGTGTACATAAGGGACTTCGCGTGGCGAGACCGCAGTCAGTTTCGCCCCAGCGTTCGATCTTGCTGCTTTCGCCGCCTTCGACGCCCGCGACGCTCTCTTGTTATCTTTCTTTTTCCTTTTTATTTTTGGGCACTAAGTTCGCCCCATTAAACGTTCAGTTTATTCAGTTATTCATTGCCTCATCACTTGTCTTTCGTGACAATATATATCTATCTATCTATATATATATATATATATATATATATATATATATGTGTGTGTGTGTGTGTGTGTGTGTGTGTGTGTGTGTGTGTGTGTGTGTGTGTGTGTGTGTGTGTGTGTGTGTGTGTGTGTGTGTGTGTGTGTGTGTGTGTGTGTGTGTGTGTGTGTGTGTGTGTGTGTGTGTGTGTGTGTGTGTGTGTGTGTGTGTGTGTGTGTGTGTGTGTGTGTGTGTTAAGCAGCCTAGCGTTATCATAGGAGCTCCGGTTCAGACGCTGGTCTCAACCGGAGCTCCTATAATAAAGTGGCCAATGTGACTGCCGCCGTGCGATGTCCTGTTGTGTCCACCCCGAGGGCCACTGCACTCTGGGGGAAGGACTGAACAGTCTTGAAATAGAAGGGAAAGTACGTTTACTTTCAATTTGGAATTTTAGCCTCACGGGGGATGGTAGATAAAACCAACAAAAAAAGCTAGAAGTGTTCAGACTCACCACAGCAAACTCCAGCCACACTTGACACCTGCCGTGAGTCGCGGCTTTGACTGCATTCATGTTGGTCGAAAAGCGATTTCTCTGCCCGTGGAGCATCGCTTCCAGCTGAGTGAGTACCCCCTCTACGGAGATTAATTCAAGACGACAATTACAGCAGCACGGAACAGCACAAACAGAAAAACAAAGATTACGATAGAAAGGCTAGCTACGACGTGCTGTGCGGGAAGCAAACACATGGCTTGGAACCGCAGGGGGCGGCTTGTTTTATCGGCTTTCAAATAATTATGGCATAGGCGTTTACTTTTTGCTAAGAGATTCATCCCATGAACCGTTCAAAATACTATCGGAAGTATTACATTACTGAGAAAAAATCATCGTGCTGGGAATAATATTTAATGCTTATGCGCTCATCGAGAAAATGCGTACCTTCAAAAGGGCTGGTATGACGCGCGATTTAAACTTCTTTTACGCTTCGCGATATTCTTCTGGTTACCGAGCAACCATGAGCCAAGTAAGCTGCTGAATTAGCCATTTTGAGAGCGGTTTTGATTTCGCGAATAGTTTTCCATTGCTCCGTGATGTGCGGTATACTGACGAAGGGTCTGTGGCTTGAGGAATAGTAAAGAAGACGTAAGTTGCGCCAAGTAACTGAACATCGGTTTGCCTCCATTTAACATCGCAGTGCTGGCGACGAGAAGACTGCTTAACTGCTTTCGAAACGCAACTTTCTTTACCTGCGCGGGAAGCTAGTGTCGGAAATATATACCATTTGCGGAGAGCTCCTGTTACGCTTTTATTTGGTGCTCTCTCTCGCCCCGTACAATAGACGTAGCGTATGGCGCTCGATTTGCTCGATTCAGGGCCGCTATGATGAGGTGCAGTTCGACGGAGGAACTTTCTCCCTGCTTTCAGGGACGAAAGTTTTCCGCCTTTCTGAAAGAAATATAGGTTACGTTCCTCCCTTTGGAGGAGACCCTTTTTTCTAATAGCGTATTGTCGGCTCGCTCGGTATCGGAGCAATCATGAAGTGCAAGAGGGTTCCACTGCAAACGATGATCGATTTGAATTTTCTCCGGATGAACCAGTCAAGTATAATAACCGCGCGTTTGACATTAGATGTCTGCGTTCTGCCGTAATCGCCATATTCAGTGTTCTTTCCCCCCTCTGCTATTGACAACCTGAAAAACTGTCGGTCAAAAGTAAACTTGGTTTCAACATTCCTATATTCGTTCGTAAAATATGCCAAGTATTTTTCGGCACTGTTTAAAATCAGTCTTTTTTTGTCGGGTTGTGAAAGAGCAGGACGTGTCTCATTGGGAGTAATCCACAGTTGGCACATAACCAACGTTCCGGATAATCCGCGCAATAGGCCGTCTGTGGCCTTCAGAAATTAGAAGCTGCGTGCAGTTCTGCGGCGGGGGTTGCTCTTTTTCCGCCTTTGTGGTGTGACAGGTCAGATTCAGATAACACGCTGAGAAGTAGGCTCTGGAGACCGACAAGACTGTCAAGATGAGCAAACAAAGTCGGGTTCTCCCTGAGCAGCGATTCACAGCAGAGATTGCGATTTTACGCCAAAAATCGTGTGTTTCCATATGCAGGGTGATACCTATATATTTTAAGTACGGCAATCTTCCTCGTGTTACGTGGAGCTGAGACCCGCTGTTAGGACACTGTGTCCCCGAGTTGCGTTTGCACTGTGCTGCGGGACGTGCGTGCCACTGCGCGACAAGGAATCGGACGGCGGACACCCTGCGGGTGAGCCGGCGATTGAGAGATAAGACTTCTTGTCTTTATGTATTTTGGCGTCTGTACGCTTGTGGACTACTGCATGTATTGAGTTTTCCTTCGATGTTATTACAAGCTGGGATAGTGAGCTTGCGTCTCATCTGTATTTGACTTTAAATTTGGTTTTACTTTGTTTCAGTAAAATTGCTCATTTAACCTGTGCATTAAAATGTTTGTTTGGGATTCCCTCGTACCCGCGCCTCCATCATTCGCACCGGGAGTGGCCCTGTCGCACGTCAACCGGTCGACCAACCTTTGTTAAGGGTTTATTTAAAGTGGGTTTTGTTTTTGTCACATTTTACATCTGCTTCGTGACAGCCTGGCCCAGAACGTTGTGACAAACTTCCATCCTCAAACAAGTACAAAACAGAATAACAGTGAATTGCTCAGCATAAATCGTTCGGTTCCGGAGAATTTGAATTTTAAAGCAATGGCTAACTTGTCAGCATCCTCTACCAAACGGAAAACATACCTAAGGTACTGATTCCTTCCAATTCGAATGAGAACGGTGGATTGTCATCTATTTGCGTAATCCACATTTTTTTTTTTTTTTTTTTTTTACAGATGCCGGTTTCGATTTGGATGAGCATCGTACCGGCGTGCAGTCGTGTATCACTACTGCGTGGTGCAGGTTAAATACCTCAGGCTAGGGTTGTACTGCACTGACTAAATTTCTGATCTACAGCTGGGAGACTCGTCGCCCGTTGAGGCCGACCAAGTTCTAGGCTGTATAAACATACACATAACCCAATTTTTACTAATGCCGTAATTCTTTATGGCGCTGGAAATAAAAAATAAAACCGATGGAAAGAAAAACCTTCACTTACAGAACAAATAACCATGGTAGTTTGGGAAATCGGCCATCCTGGTTAAGCGCTTGTTAAGCATGACTACTTAACAAGCTCGAGAAGAGCTAGATGCGAAGACTCGATAGCAATCCAACCACTACTTAACTTTTTTTTTTTTTCGCAGAAGATATTTTTGGTGGTTACATATACATGACACACCTTCTACTTTCTGTGGGTCTGATATTGTGTGAATGTATCGTTTTTATGTCCTTAAAGGCCGACGTACACCTCGCGCTTTCCACTTTTGCCCGCCTCCTCCTTTCCTATATCCTCTGCACTTTTTAGCTTGCCCCAACTTGGTTCCCCACGCAGCTTAGGAGAGGTGAGAGCTAAGAGGATTCTTCCAGGCGGAAAACCGAGGTTCTACGTCGGCCTTCGAGAGACGTTTAATGTTATGGCAGTCTCTTTGCAGCATACTGCAGCACCCCCACTACCCTGTTACTCATTCAACCTGAATAATCAAGATTCCGTAATTTGAAAGGTGCGAAAGAACCGTAAACACCTGGCTAGACGGCACGATAAAGTGCTCAAAAGTAAATATCGATGACGACCGCATGTAGGGAGTCATCTTGAAGTTTAATGAAAGCAACGGAGGTCCCGTGCGACTCAACTATTTTTATTCTAGTTTCACCGCACCGGAGGTTTATCAACTTTTAATCAGAGAGGCCAGTGACCCTGCTCAGATGCCTTAGAATGTCGTTCGCGCGTGGTAAGAAGCTACAAACTTTCAGTTTTTGTTGCTTTACTGGCGTGTGCCGCTTTCATACTCCAAGAGAGCATCAGCCAGTCAGATGATCGAGTCGTCACTCACCTTGAAAGCAGCGATGCGGCTACAAAGCCACTTTGGCTATAGAGGTGCGCTACAAGGCAGTATGCTCCTCACGGAGATCGGCTTGGCTCGTGGAAGAACCACGCCCATTCCATTCCCAGCCTATTCCCGTAAAATACGCGTAATTCCGTTCCCGTTCTATTCTTCCCAGCTCTCCATTTAATTCCGGGGTCGTTAGAAGTGCGGAATGATTCCGGAATCACTCCAACTCCGGCAAACCGGTGTCGCGAAGTTTTGCTCGTGCGAGTGTTTCAGTCTAGCTTCACTTTATATTTTTGCGCTTCTCCGAGAGTTCTTTCCGTCTCCACGGGACGGCTGTTGGATTCCACCAAAGTCGGGGGGCCCCAAATGGGGAGAACGTGAACGCTGTAACGCTACACTTGGTTTACAGAACCCCGCGTTGGAAACGTTTTGTCTTGTGCATGTCTGCTTTTGGGATCTTTACTTCGGAGGTGGTTTTGCTCTGTGTATGTATAACTTCTTTGTCTACGAATGTGCTTTCTCATTGCTTATGACTGCTCTTGTGAGCTTCGTTTTGGAATGTGTTCTTTCTTGTGTATGCGCATGTTTTGGGATGTTCGTATTTGCTTTGGGCTCCGAGCCTTTTGATTGGTGCTAAGAAAACCCCTCTTGATTGGTCCTTCCAAAGCTTTCTGATTGGTGGACTGGAGGACCTCAGAATGCTGCTGAACCCAATATAAGCGGCCACCGAAGGGCCGTAAGGCACTTGGCTCCCGGATACCAAGCCTTGGACATCTCCCTGCCTCTGGTAGACGCAACCTGCACGTCCGACCCCCTTCGGCTGTGGAGCCGTCCGCCCGCTAGCTCGCAAACTTGGGACCCCTTACGGCTGTAGAGGAGTTCGGCTCGCCCGCCTTTGTGTGGAACCTTGTTTGTCGAGTTTGGCTGTGGTCGGGGCCCCGCTGGAGGGGCTGTGTGTGGTCAGGAGGACGGCAGGAAGTCGCCGGAGGTTAGGATTATTCCCCCAACACTTAACTGACGAATTGGTCATATCGGTTGTAAAAGATTTTCCTATCCTATCGCTTAAATAAACAGTTGTTTTGTTAACATCAGTATCGTTCATCGACGGAGGAGAGGAAGAGGAGTCACATTTTCTTCGTGACAAAAGTGGTGGAGGTGCAGGGTACGACCGGTTGCTACAATCGCCAAATGGCCCGTGCCCGAAGCTACAAAATGCCAAGACGTCATCATCATCACCCTCGGACGCTTGATCCAGAGGCAAGAAACAACTACCGCTGCGTCCGGACACACCGTGACATCTGAAGACGCCGAGACATCCCAGGGTAAAGCCATCATAGGAATACGCTCGTCGCTCTTCTCACTTTGGCCATTTTCGCCTGTGTGGTGCTTTTCAAAACTCTCGAGTATTCTCCCAGAAACTCCTCTTCAAATTCAAGTAAGAACTGTTCATCCACTACAAAGCTGCCATCCGTTCCTTGTGAAGCACCGTGCTCGTTTCAAAAACTCTGTAAAAAGTACCGTTTGCCTCTTCGACTAATACGACCTGGAACTTTTGAATTCTGTCGTCGCTTGAAAATCCCACCTTCAATTTAACTTCCTCGAATCAAAAGAACTTTTATACTGTCGCTGAGTGCGTTGCCCTTGTAGTGTATATGGAAGAAAGTGTCGGGCACAGGAATGTATTTGCTGTGTACCAGAAAAGAGAGTTGGAGCCTCGACTATGTATCCTTGCCATTTGTTCTTTATGTTTTATAGCGCCTCAGGGCTCCCAGAGATCGTAGCTCCATGCTCAATACGGTGCGAGAGTTCTCTGGATGGGCTCAGTAATTGCGCAAATTCTCCTCCTACTCTGGTGGCTCTCCTTGTCCGGTGGTAACAAGTCCAGTCATGTTCAATACGGCGGACTACCCCGATGTTGAGTATACTGTGAGAAAGGATGGAGGGACGTGTGAACCGTCAAAGTAACGAGTTCGATTTTCAAGCCAATATAAGTGGCTGTGTTTTGGGCAATGGCAACAGTGAGAGACTCTCCAATACCGCTCCTTGTGTGCGAGTTATTTTGTTGGTGGATTCGGTCCAGTCAGGTACTTACGGCGGACTACCCCGATGTTGAGTATACTTGAGAAAGGATGAAGGGACCGTATGAACCGTCAAAGTAACGAGTTCGATGTCAAGCCAATATAAGTGGCTGTGTTTTGTGCAATAGCAACAGTGAGAGCTCTCGAATACTGCTCCTTGTGTGCGAGTTATTTTGTTGGTGGATTCGGTCCAGTCAGATACTTACGACGGACTACCCGATGTTGAGTATACTTGAGAAAGGATGAAGGGACCGTATGAACCGTCAAAGTAACGAGTTCGATGTCAAGCCAATATAAGTGGCTGTGTTTTGTGCAATGGCAACAGTGAGAGCTCTCGAATACTGCTCCTTGTATGCAAGTTATTTTGGTGCGGATCTGGTCCAGTCAGATACTTACGGCGGACACACCCACGATGTTGAGTATACTTGAAAGGATGAAGGGACGTACCTGAACACGTCAAAGTAACGAGTTCGATGTCAAGCCAATATAAGTGGCTGTGTTTTGTGCAATGGCAACAGTGAGGAGCTCCCTCGAATGCTGCTCCTTGTGTGCAAGTTATTTTGTTGGTGGATTCGGTCGAGTCGGGTAACTTACGGCCCGGACTACCCCGATGTTGAGTATACTTGAGAAAGGATGAAGGGACGCGCGGTCATCAGCCGCCCGAGTTCGATGTCCGACCAATACTCTGTGATGGCTGTGTTTTTGTTATTGGCAACGGTAAAGGCTCTCGAATACTGTCGCTTATTATTGCGAGTTATTTTGTTGGGCGTTGATTGATCGAATGCACGGCGGACTTGATGTTGAGTATGCGCGAAGGAAAGGATGAAGGGACGTATGAACCGTCAAAAGTAACGAGTTCGATGTCAAGCCAATGCATAAGTGGCTGTGTTTTGTGCAATGGCAACAGTGAGAGCTCTCGAATACTGTCTCGGCACTATGTGCGAGTTATTTTGTTGGTGGATTCAGCGGTCCAGTCCGGAAGTACTTGCAGCGGACTACCCGATGTTGAGTATGACCCGAAGGATGAAGGACGTATGAACCGTCAAAGTAACGAGTTCGATGTCGCAGCCAATATAAGTGCGCATGTGTTTGTGCTATAGCGGCATGGTAGAGGCTCTGAATGCTGCTCACTTGTGTGCAAAGTTATTTTGTTGGTGGATTCGGTCCAGTCAGATACTCACGGCGGACTACCCCGAATGTTGAGTATACTTGAGAAAGGATGAAGGGACGTACGAACCGTCAAAGTAACGAAGTTCCGATGTCAAACCAATATAAGTGGCTGTGTTTTGTGCAATAAGCAGCGGTGAGAGCTCTCGAATACTGCTCCTTGTTGTTGCGAGTTATTTTGTTGGTAGGTTCGGTCCGGTGGATGCTTACGGCGGACTACCCCGATGTTGAGTATGCTTGAGAAAGGATGAGAGGAGCGTATGAACCGTCAAAGTAACGAGTTCGATGTCAAGCCAACTATAAGTGGCTGTGTTTTGTGCAATGGCAGCAGTGAGAGCTCTCGAATACTGCTCCTGTGTGCGAGATTACTTTGTTGGTGGATTCGGTCCAGTCAACGAATCACCTACGGCGGGACTACCCCGATGTTTTGCTTCATGCGAGAAGGGGCAGATTTCTGAATAAGAGCTAAAGTCTATCTGGGGCGCGACAAGTGACCTAATTATTCGAGACTTCCGACAACTAGTGCATCTCATGCAGTCTACTAAGAAATGATCACCGGAGAAATGTTGTGCTCTGAATCGTCGATGGTAGTGACTACTCCTTAACGAAATAATCTCATTTATCATTTGGAATTTTGCAGCATGCTTTCTAAGGCGACAGCATGATGGTTCACTGGATCAACAAGGTTTCGACTAGCGACAAGTATAGCACGTAAGTTCTTGTGTGTATTTCTGTGAGTTCTTGTTGTTATTTCTGATGTCGATGTACTTTTGAAGCAAGTTTTTCTTTTGAGAGACAGATGGACATTCGGTTTTAAGTTTTAGAAAATGCCGCGCCAGCTGGCCTCGTGATTAAGGTTTAAGAATTGTATGTGTGCATTTTGCGGTGGGAGTCGCTCTTTTTTCGTAATGGGAAGGTGTCGCGAAAGTTTTGCTCGTGCGAGTGTTTGGTCTAGCTTCACTTTCTGCCTCGCCTTCTCCGAGAAGTTCTTTCCGTCTCACGGGACGGCTGTTGGATTCCACCAAAGTCGGGGGGCCCCAAGTAGAGGAGAACGTGAACGCTGTAACGCTACACTTGGTTTACAGAACCCCGCGTTGGAAACGCGTTTTGTCTTGTGCATGTCTGCTTTTTGGGATCTACTGCTTCGGAGGTGGTTTTGCTCTGTGTATGTATAACTTCTTTGTCTACGAATGTGCTTTCTATTCTGTATGGCTGCACTCTTGTGAGCTTCGTTTTGGGAATGTGTTCTGTCTCATGTATGCGGCATGTTTTTTAGGATGTTCGTATTTGCTTTGGGCTCCAGCCTTTTGATTGGTGCTAAGAAAACCCCTCTTGATTTGGTCCTTCCAAAACTTTCTGATTGGTGGACTGGAGGACCCCAGAATGCTGCTGAACCCAATATAGGCGGCCACCGAGGGGCACGTAGGGGACTTGGCTCCCGGATACCGAGCCTTGGACATCTCCCTGCCTCCTGTGCGAGCAGACCTGCACGTCCGACCCCCTTCGGCTGTGGAGCCGTCCGCCCGCTAGCTCGCAAACTTGGGACCCGTTGCGGCTGTGGAAGGAGGAGTTCGGCCTAGCCCGCCTTTGTGTGGAGCCTTGTTTGTCGAGTTTGGGCTGTGGTCGGGGCCCCCGCTGAGGGTGTGTGTGGTCGGAGAGGACGGCAGAAGGAAGTCGCCGGAAGGTTAGGATTATTCCCCCAACACTTTTGGCGAATTGGTCATATCAGTTGCCGGAGATTTTCTATCCTATCGCTTAAATAAGCAGGTTGTTTTGTTAACATCAGTATCGTTCATCGACGGAGGAGAGGAAGAGGAGTCATTTTCTTCGTAGCAGCACCGGCATCCCTGGTTCAGGCTTGAAACTGACGGCACTTTTCTATCATTTTATCACCGGAGAATAGGAGGAAGCCCCGCTCCAGATCTGAGCAGCCAACATACAGTGCGACGGGCAGGCAAGTGGCACAGGAAGAGGAAGGGTGAGGCGTTTTGTCCGGCGCAGTGACGTCGGATTGGAGCACAGCTGCTCCGAGACGCTTCGTAGTGCACGTGACCGGACGGGGACGCCCGGGAGCATGTTGGGATCTCCTCGTGGGTTAAAGGGTAAATCCGGGGCCCTGAGTTGGCCCTTCTCTAGAACGTTACGAACTTCGACAACACTCGCGGCGGCGGCTTCCTTTTCTGACTCCACACGTTCCCCTGGTTTACGCGGCAGAAAGGCTCGGACAAACAGCCGTCAGTGTTTCACGCGTTTAAAGGCCCGTTCACACTCTTGCAACCGAGTACGACCGAGAGAGACCAGACCCGTTTTTAAGCCTCTTGCGACTTCTTAGGACCAGCTCCGCTGCAGCGCATCCGGTCCTAAGACGCCGCAAGAGGCTTAAAGCGGGTCTCGTCTCTCTCGGTCTTACTCGGTTGCATATGTGTGAACGGCGCTTAACTGGCTCCTCTTCGAGTGTGCTTTTACGCGCGATTATTGTTGTCACGGGCCGACGCTCTTTTAGCGCGCACGCGGCGTTGGGTGCTTTGCGGAACCAAAACTGTTGTGTACTGCCAATATCCCGAGACACTGTGTCCCCACCGTCGCTCGGTGGTCGCGTCGACGGTACTGGGTTTCCTGGCACGAGCCGTCCGCTTTATCTCATACGTCGAGCTCCAAAGGTCACGGTCGTCCGCTGCTTCGGAAGGACCGTTCAAATGGGCCAATGAGGAGCCTGAATTTGCCCCATGTTTTGCTCCGCCAGGAAGACCCAATATGCCGCACCGGGAGCACAGTTGGGACCGGAGTCCTTCGCTCGTCTTCCGAGAACAGGCAAATAGCGATCGATGAGTTTCGCGCTCCATAAATGCGAACGCTTTATTCCGAGCACTTCTCGGGCGCTCGTGAGGGAAGCGAGCATGGTGTCAAGTTGGCCGCGGAGTTGGCGGCAACCTGCGCTTTGACGAAGCAGCGAGAGGCGCCGCGAGGAATCCCCTTCGCGGCCGGAGAGCCCGGCGGCCTCGAAGCAACAAAGCAGCTCCCGACGCAACTGTGCTTTCCCTCTTCTTTCGATCCGCGATAACGAGGCCCGGTGTAGCATCGAGCGCGAATAAATTGCGCTTCGGGGAAAACAACCCCACCGATGGGGGCGGGGATCTCACCGAGGGGCGGGGCCCTGGCAAAGGGGCGGGGTTCGCTGCCACCAATGGGCGTTTTAGGCGTTGTCTGGCGCCCCCGGCGTCGCCGCGAGGAACCAGCGGCAAAGTGCGCGCTCCGCTCCGGGTGTCGGCCGCCGCGCTGCAGCCCCTGGACCGAGCGACGCCGAAAGACGCCCAGCGCCGCGGACTCGGGCAGCCAGCTTCCCACGGCAGAGGTGAGTGGCCCGCCTATCGCGGGCGCTTATCGCGGACGCTTATCGCCGCCGATCGCGGGCAGTGCGCCAGGGCACGAGGCGGTCCGCGCACCGACGCAGCCGCGCTGTGGTTGCAGCCGCGCATAGGTGGAGCGAGGCTGCTTCCCGAACCCGCTCGTCCCTCTCGAAAGAAACGCTTCTCTTACTTCGTCGGACTTCTTCCATGATATGGCGAGAGAAAAGGGCGCTCACGTTTCACAATGTTGATAAAATATTCATTTATAACAACCCGATAACTTCCTTATTAAGACGGGAAATGCTTCGGTGGTTGCGCCGGCCTTCGACGTCGAGAAACGTTCGAGAAAGCGTTCGAATAGTCGTAGTCCTTTACGGAATCTGAAAACGGCAACGGACGCAGAGTTGGCCAGCGGCCGAGTAATTGATTTCGTCTCTCGGTCCAGCTGCGACGTGGCTCTTCGGCGAGGCCACGGTTTCGCGTCGCGTGTCAACGCGCCTCTCGCTCCAGCTGCGTCGCTCGCAGTGCCGGGAAGACGTCCGCGACGTTTAGTGAAGGCGTTTCACACATTCGGCATAACTCTATGACGGATAAAAGGTCGTATTTTTCTTTACTCGAGAGAGGGCGACCGGCGGCACCGAGAGGTGCTACGCAGATTCCAAGTGGGATCTGCTGTCACATTCTGATGCCGCGAACCTCGTGTGCAATGTCACGTCGCGATTATTGTCTTTTTTTTCTTGCGCGTCCCCTTAGTTACCTCATTCACCTGCCATTTTTGTAAGCCGCCGAGAAATAAATAAACGGCGATTTACAGACCTCGCGTGAGTCTGACCGAGTGTGGCTGCAGCGGCTTGCGTCGTTAATCATTTTACGGGTTGCTATGGCGACGGGGTTTAAGCCGCTTACAACTGCCCCGTTGCCATAGCAACTCCAGGTAAAGATTGCGGTGCTCCCAATTTCAATCGTGCCCAACGGCTCTCCCGCGGGGCACTTGGAGGGCGATCTACCGCGGGGGCCAATCGGAGGTCCGCCTTTAAAATGATCCTCGGGACACTAAGAATGACGTTACACGGTCTGACGTCACGTCCCAGGCTCCATCTTGAGGCCTTGGCCGAGATTGCAGCCTCCCCACCCTACTGCGGTCAAGGGGACGCACGGGTATTCTTAAGACGCGATTCGAGACCTCCTCAAAAGAGACAACGCGCTCAACGCCCCATTCCAATATTTACGAGTTCTCATCCCTGCCCGCGCATGTTCCTCATGGGAAAGCGAGTAAATCACGCGCCATACGCACGAACACTGAAAATGGAACCGGCCAAGTGCCCTTGTTTGAAAAGCTCGCTTCGCTGGCGCGAGTTGGTGGCGTTAGCACGCGTCTCATTCGCGCTTCCCCCGAACGGCTCCAAAGATATCAGCTTCCCATATTGCTTAAAGGCAAGGCGTTCTATGTTCCGATAAGTCCTCCAGCTTTATTCACACTAGCCGCGCCTTTGTGCAGGCATCGTATCGTTATAGGATCGCGAAAACCACCTATTAAAATCCTTCGCGCTCGTGGCGAATCCCCCGGGCGCATTCAGCCAGGCAGAGGGTGGAAAGATCGCTGGTGGGAAGAGTTAGCGGCGGCATCTCCTGGATAAGGCCTTGCTTAATCGCAAGTAACTCCCAAGGTGACGCCATTGCAGCAGCAGCGCGTATATCGAATTCCTGAATCCCAACGTCGACGCTTCGCTATTCGCGATAAATGATTCTCTTAACGGCAGGTGATCGACACTCCTTGCTGTACACGATTGCGAACGGGGCATCTGGCGGCTGCCTCCGCTCGCAGGCAAGTGCAATCGCAAGCTTGCCGAAGCTATGATTCGCACTCACGCCGCGCCTGCTTGCACACATGGGGCACCAGTCGGGGCGCCATGCTCGCATTTGTCTATACTCGTGCTTGTAAGTTCGATTTCACTCGTGGTGAAACAAAAATAACTTCCTACAAACATGCTTACATGTTTCGCGCGTCCACACGTTTGTTTAATAACGATGCAGTAAATGCTTGAAGGTGGTCCATTTTTACCTGAGGCGTCGCGACCTTCCGGTGACTTCGAAGATGATGGTGAGGTCGAGTCGGTTGATAATAAAGAACTTTGAAATGTATCTCCCCCTCCCTCCTCCCGCCCCCTTGGCGACGTGCCTGAGGTGAGGTCTGCCGCTCCAGACAAAAAGAGCTGCCGCTGGGGCAACATAATTATCGAGGCAGCTCTCTCTTTAACAACGCTCGATGCTATTTTCTAACACTATCCTCTAACGCTATTCGGTAGATCTGAAATCGCATCGTCTTTGCTCATTCGTTGATCTTGACGTCAGTCTCGAGATCGGCGTCCTTGCCACATGCGCAATAGCAGGCAATGGTACCGTGTGCAAACAGAAACGAGACACCCCACCTGCGTGGCATTATAGTAAGGCGGGCACGCTCGGAAACGCAACCCCAAACACCGGAATCCAGCCGGTGCTGAGCTATCACGGCTTGGCGGAGGCATCCTGCGAACGAAAACAAACGAAAGGCGGTCGCGCCGAACCTTACAAATGCTCCAAAGAAAGTTGGCCTGGGCGTCGATTAAACATTTTATCCCGATAATTTGCCGCACTTTCATCGCCAGACCTTTTGCCAAATCATACGAGCCTCAAGAAGAACGCTGGGAGGTACGAGCGGCTCGCCTTACGTGTAAGATTTCAAGTAAATAACCAAAATAATGCGTTCTGGAACTACGCTAGCGGCATGCTTCTTGGTGCTTGGGTAATTTCACGAAAGTCTAAAAATTAATCGCTTATACGTCGGCTCAAAATCATATAAAAAAGTATCGAACTGCACAATTTGTTTTACTATTTCTTGCTATGTCATCAGTGGCGCTCAATGTATCTTCAAATTTATTTGAAGCCTGACGCTTTACCACCCACTAAAAGAAAAACACATGCGAGCAATTTGAAAACGAAGTCACAGTATTATTTATACGATGCAATACATTAACTTTTTCTCCTCAATCGATGAAAGGAGAGGCCGGAAAAAAGCTGCAAGACGGCGGCCACGATTGCCTGCGGAAGCCGCCGTATAGATGGAGACGCTGCTGCCGATGTCGAGGCCGGAGATGGAGACGCGGTCGCCGTGCACAGCCCATCGCACGAAGCACACAACGCGCAGAGATGAAGTCCGAAGCGCGCATTGTGCACACGGCGCTCCGGCGGTGATATCACGCTGATGACCTGATGACGCTTCATGACGTATTTTTATGGCCATCTTTCGGGCACAACGACGCCGCCGCCGCTTGTTTTTCACGTAATGTGACAGGTGAGGTCATCCTAGAGGTCTATAGGACGACTTCTAGAACGACCACCAAGGACGACGCCAAGGTAATGGGACAAGTATAGGGTCGCCCATTGCGCGGCGCGTGCCGCTCAGTCGTACTTTTATCGGCTTCTACGAGGCCTTTTCCCTCAATGGGACGAGTAAAGTGTCCAAAGTCAGAAATGTCTCCTTTTGCCTCGACCACCGGGGCAAAACGAGGCAGCTAGTGGGGCAACAAAATGACTCACCCTGTTCAAAAAATGACAGCTCAGTCCTCGCACTCGGAATACTTGAAGCGTTTATAAAGCGCTTTCTGTTTACACTCGTCGAGTTTTCTTGCACGCCTTTAAAGTACATCCTTACATCACTGAAGTATTGTGCTGCAGCGCAAATAGAAAACGGGTGAGCCTGCCGCTTCGCGGCGGTCGCCTATTGTTCGCCGCCACCTAGAGGTATAGCCAGCGCAGAATCATCGGGGAGCAATGGCGACGAACAGCACAGCGGAAAATGTCCCCGTCGTGATAGACGACGGAGGTTAGGGTGGTTACGAATACGGAAAGGTTCTTCCGTGGTGCCAATATGACGAAGGGAAAACTCCTTCACGAATCTGACCACGTGTACACAATGTGAAGAAGCTCCGTTTGGACGGATAAATGGATGTTAAGGCGTGCTGTACTCCGAGGATGAAATTGAGTGCGCCCGCAAAAGAAACGTCGAGCTTCGCCTATGTACATCAGAGAGTTTTCTTAGTTTGCGTTGAGTGGACTGCGCTAATTGCGTACGTTTATTGCCTCCTGAATCAGCTTGACAACAACCGGGCGATTGTTTTCGTGCCGTTCCGCGATTCCCAGCACTACTCTCTTCCTCTATTCTGATAGAAGATCCAAGGGTTGGGTGTAGCTTGGCTGGACGACGTCGTTCCGCTTCTCGTTACCGGCGAAGTGTTCGTTGCATATTTTCGAGTTTGCTGTAGGTGTCCACGTCCTTCCATCGTCGCTAGATGATACCTCATTGTATATTTCGTGAGCAGCTTAAAGCAAAACGCGAACTGTACATTTATATGCTTTGAAGATTGGCAAGGTAATTGATATCCGTTGAATGTGCTTATTCTTTGATTGAATGCCTTTATATTTTATTTTGTTCCCTCTGACTGCTGCAGAATGTCAGTGGGGCCGAGAGCTTGTCAAGCCGTCTATCGCGGCTCTTATTCTCGGCCCCATCATTACCTGTAATGGGAAATGAAAATAAAGCTTATTATTTATTTATTTAGAAACGCCACTTCCTTGCATCAACGGACAAGTTGCATCCAGGTCGCGCGGTGCTCCGCCTCGTGCGGCTTCGGAGGAAGCCGCAAAGGCGGGACAGCGCTGCTCATACCTCGTATACAAAAGCCGATCTGAGTACAGATTCGAAAGCGAGTCACCGCGAGATCCGTGCTTCGTGTGCCGCGTATACCAATGAGTTCAAGCAGGAACCTCGGGACGCGCCGCACTGAAACCACGGATGTTGCGGTGACTCATATTTGCAGGCTGCCTTTTGTACGATGTATGGACAGTGTGACCCCGGCTTAAAACTTTGTGCCGTACGCGTTCAGCCGAACACGCAGCAGTTGTACCTTTTGTTTGGTGCGGAATAGCGATCTCAGAAACTACACCGCTAAACGACCCGTTTGCCTCTGTAGGGGCACCTGAATTACGTCCGCCCGGTTCCTGACGCTGCTCATGCACATCTTTAAGTGATTTCTCCGTGTTATTTTTGCATAATGAAGCCCTGGCTGCTTTTCTATTGTACGCCTAAACTGTCCTAGAGACTAAAAAAGAAAAAAAAACTATAGCTCTAAAAATAATCATTCAACCCGCCAAAAAGTGTTTTAGGCCTGTTGATGTCGATATTGGAGCATGTTGCCCCTTGAATATTTTCTTATTTGAACAATTTTATTGTATTAACAATCACAACCTAGAGCGATAAAATTTTATCCCCAATTATCTAGCGCGACAGACGGGTAAAATAAGGGCTTAGCTTGGTACACTACTTTTTCAACAGCTGCACGCCTCCATAGAAAATGAAAGTGCAGAATTTAACCCCATTTTGGTGACTCCAACACCCACAAACGATAACTGCGTATTCTTTTTTCGTTGGTTTGTTTACGCTATTTGTAGAACATTTTCTATGAAGTAAAGCGGACCAGTGCCGGCACATGTAGGTAAAATATTAAATTAATCGCATTGCGAGATTCGAATGCAGGTGGCGCTAAGCTCAAAATGGAGCATTTTCCCCGTATCTCATTCTTCCCAGGTTTACGTGTCATTCGGTCGGATAGTGCGGACAAAATAAGAGTGAGACCAAATGCGAAACATTCGGTTCGAATGTTTTGATTTCAATCAAATCTGTTTTGTGCACGGATGTCGCAATGTGCATTCATATACCATAGATTTTATTAGTTTCTTGAGTTCCAGGCATCCTGTCCCAGAATACGGGAACAAATTGTTCACTTCGTCGAATAAACATTGCATTGAGAAGGCTCAAAGGAGAAAGTTCAAATGAGGGTCGGCGAAAGGTAAAATGCGAATGGGACGCTTTGAAATATACCCGGGGTACTACATTGGTTAAATTTATCAAGAACAGCGGAAATCAGCGTCGCCGTACCTCAAAAGCAAACCGACCCTTCGCTGTCTAAACACGAACGTCAAATTTTTTTCTTTTTTGTTGTTGGGTTGCAGACATTCGGACACCGAACTAACGCAACGATAAGACCTCCATCCTTCCGTGCTCATTCGGTGTTTTCGATAAAAAAAAAAAATGTTGGCGTATGACATTCAGTTTTGAATGGTACAGGCTAGAAAGCACAGGCTGGCGGTCAGGAGCGGATTTATCAGGCGTGCAAAAAAGAAGGGGGGGGGGGGTTTGGGATTTTACTTTAAAAAAACAAATAGTACATCTTTTTTTTTCAAAATAAATGTAACTTTAGTTTTTAAAGAGGGGCAGTGGCCCCTTAAATCCGCCACTGTTAGCGGTTGCATTGTACTCTGCAACGGCGACACCATACCTCATCTGTAAGCTAGCTTGTTCCCCGCTGTCCAAACTGCTTCATGCACCAAATTCCACTGTTATAATGCCGCAACGAACACACATATATGACAGCATGTTCGCTATTGTATGGAGGAGATCCAGCCCATGGGGACGGCAACAACATTGATTACGGTGTTTCTAGACGCGTCGCTCGCCTCTTTGCGTCAGCGTCTCGCCTTCGTGCTGGATCGGGGAAGCTGCGCCTCAACTCAGAGCCGAACGCAGTGTCCACTTCGTGCCCCGACAGAGCAGTCCACCGCAGGGAAACACCGAGCTTTGTGAAAGAACTACGGACAAAGCGCCCAGTTCGTTATATTTGCAATAACGCGAAACATTATTTAAAAACAAATTGCTGGAAACGTCGCCGGACATCTAGTCGCGTCTACATTGATCCCTGGTGTAGTGTAGCTCTGTTTGTGGACGTGCTAAGGCCACCAGAAATAGCCGATCGAAAAAGGCTCCGGCAACCGAGCCTTTATTTTCGCTTTCCCGAGTGCACAGACCTTTTGCTGCTTTTAGATTATTGTTTTCGACGATTATGGTTCCATCCTTGAGCATAGAGACGGTGCGAAGATTACCACCATAAATGTTGAAATTAGTTGATTAACTTAGCGAATAATCGATCATCACTGACCAGGCACGTAGCCAGAATTTTGTTTCGGGGGGGGGGGGGGGGGCCGCCCATGACAAAATGTTGTATGAGGGGGAGGAGGAGGAGAGGCTCCAGCAAAATGGAGAGATTTTGGGGGGGGGGGCGGGCCGCATGGGCCGCCCCCTGGATACATGCCCTGTCACTGACTTAACCGAATAGTCGGTCAGAAGTGGATCCTTCTATGAGGTTGACACGGCCGTGATCGTCGCTGTGAAAGTCAGCATCGAAAATGTAATACTAGACGACTCTTCTGCCCGAAACGCCATGTCTTTAAAGTACACAACCGGTAACGCATTTTTAAAACCTATAGATAGTTTTAAAAATATGAAACAACTAGGTCTACTTTAGCATCGAAAAAACCGAAACACAACCAGGATGCCGTCATTTAGCAATACTGTCTCATATTTAAATAAACATCTATCGGTAAACAACACATATCACGCACCTTTCAATTTTCTACTCAGTAGTTGTACAGCTTGATTTCAGTAAAAGGATTGTAAAGTAACACGGATCTTTGTTACTCCGTCTCCTCTAGTCACGCCATACCGCTCAAGGCGTTTGAAGGGATGACAAACGCGCCCATAAATAAAATAAAATGCTTTCACCGCAGCGATACGACTATAGGAATCGCGGTAATCCTTTCGTTCAAATTGTTACTGCTTTATTAGTGATTTGAAACTAATAGATTAATCTATCAATTAGTAAACCGCCAACTAAGGGGCTAAAGGGGATCCTGTTTATACTCCGCTTCAGCCTATAGCTTGGTGCCTCCCCGTGAGCAGATGACGACGAGAGGCGAAGCAGCCGACTTCTCCATAGGAGTGCAGTGCTCTCGCTCGAGACTCTGATTGGTCAGCGAGGCCCCCAGTGTTCGCAGTTTGTCAAGTTATGCCGAAGACAGAATGGGACATAAAGACTGTCACATGCAT
>JAZHYW010049988.1:0-12158 GCA_037355805.1 Ixodes ricinus
TAATATAGCAATAGGTCTATTGGGGGGGGATCGGTGGCCGAGTGGGCTATCGCACACCAGCTCGGAGCACGTGGAGCGAAAGCTCGCGCTGCAGAACCCTGGGCCGGTTTGCTCACCTTGCGGCCGCGGCTGCGGCTGCGGCCAAGAGGGATTTTTATGTCACGTGACCATCTTCATGGGGACAACGAAGTACCTAGCGTCCCGGCCTAATGGCGGAGAAATCCGTATCGCTTCAAGCACAAAAGCCTAATTTCGCTCGCAGAAACTGTCTGCAGGGACTTTCAACTGGAGTCCAATTGACCGCCCCTTTATACTGGAGAAGCGGCAGGTAAAGTTACGGCCAGGGAGGGTAAATATGAGGCAAAATAAAGAAAAAAACCACGCGAGATAAAAGCGGTGGCAGTATATTTATATACCTTCGCCAGCGCCGGCGGCTCGCGCCTCATCTTGTGGTCGAGAGGTTAGAGTGCCGGCACTTGGCGTCGCGGCGTGAAAGTCCCGGGTTCAAATCGCGCCAGAAACTCTCTTTTTTTTTCTGCTTGTATTTGACTGCATTCTCACTAAGAATGTACACAAGGCCGTATGAGCTTTATAAAATTATTGGGCGGGTACTTCTGACTCACCAGTTCGTTGTTCTTGACCTCGGAAGAGCTCATACATGTCTCTGGCTTTCTTTACGAACTTCCGCCATGCCTCCTGCGGCTGCCGTACACTCCGCGGAAAGGTTATGTCGTTGACAATATCTTCCCATGCCTGTCTCTTCGTTCGCCAGGTAACTGTGCTGCTGAATTTCTTAGAGTTTGTTGTTTTCGTTCTCCAATTGCTCGAATTAATTCCATTTGTTGATCCAAAGTCATTTTAGGTGTTTGCGTTCGAGAGATGGTTTGCGATGTCGACGCCTGACTCATTTTTGCATTCGGTTGTGATCGTCTGCTATCCATACTAAAATTCAACACGTAATGTGCTCATATTACAAAACGATTGCCACAGCAAGATGTAAAGAGTAAAAATATAACTTTTATCACATTCCATGCAAGTAAAAGTATAATATATTTTATTTCGGTTTTACGACTTTCTCAGACGTTTGACTTGTTGCCTTGCCTGCAGGATTTCGCTCAATCAATGCATCCACGGCTGCTATTTTTTTCGTGTGTGTTTATTTCGTAGAATCTTTTTTTTTTAATTGGCACGACTGCAGTGTGTATTAGTACTAAATAGGCGCCTCCTGTTATTGAAAAGAGTCGTAGCAAGAGCGTTGTAAATTTAAAAACACATAAAATAGTAGTTGCTGGGAAAGGATGCTTGTTTCGGCCCCGTTTGTGTGAAAGTCATAACGATGCTGTAATCTTGCTGTCCTTTTAATGAACATTATGAAACGTTCGTATTTGCGCGTTAACTTGGCTTGATCTTGGTTTCCTTTTAATGAACATTATGAAACGTTTGTAGAAGCGCGTTAACTTGGCTTACCGTAACCTCTTTTTTCCCGGTTTGTCAGCCGAACAAGTGGGGCAAACAGTAAAAATCGTGTAAGGCGCAGTAGTCCTAGTGGATGATTAGTAAAAAACGATCACACTTAAAAACAAAACACACTCGCAGAATAAAAAAAAGTTTCCGCCCAGATTTGAACTTTGAACTTTCACGCCGCGACGGCAAGTCCCGGCGCTCAAACCGCTCGACTGGTGCAGAGACGCTGTACGGACCGGCGCTGGCACAGGTATAGGAAGCGAGCATGCCGGCCGTGTCGCGGCGATCGCCTATTGTTCGCCGCGACCTAGCGGTAGCCGCCGCAGGAGCATCGGGGAGCAATGGCGACGAACAGCACGGCGGACAGTGTCCCCGTCGTGATTACGACGGAATTTAAGGCAGTTACGAATTCGGAAAGTTCCTTCGGTAGCCGGTGCCGCCGGCGCAGAATCATTGGGAAGTAATAGCAACGAACAGCACAGAGGACAGTGGGCGATTACGAATCCGGAAAGCGTCTTCGGTAGCCGGTGCAGAATCTTGGGGTGAAGCAATGACGATGAGCAGCACAGCGGACAGTGTTCCCGTGGTGATTACGACGGGGTTTAAGGCGTTTACGAATCCAGAAAGCTTCTTCTGTGGTAGCAATATGACGAAGGGAAAGCTCCTTCTTGAATCTGGCCGCGTGTACGACGTGAAGGAGGTCCGTTTCGACGGACAAGTGGATGTCACGGAGCGCCGTACTCCGCAAACAAAATTAAGCGCGCCCGCAAAAAATTTTGTTGGCGTTGAGTGGACTGCGGTGATTTTATGTACGTTTATTTCTGAATCAGCTTGACAATAACTAGGCGATTTTTTCCGCGCCGTTCCGCGATTCCTACTACTATCTTCCTGTAGGCTGATGGAAACATCCAAGGGTAGGCTTAGGTGGGCGACGGCATTCCGCTTCTCGATTCCGGTGAAGTATTTGCTGCATACTTTAGGGTTTGCCGTCGGTGTCGATGCTGTTCCATCGTCGCTAGAATAGAAAAAAGTTAATTGTATTATTCGTCAGCAGCTTAAACAAAGCGCGAACTGGAAGGTAAGAAACGCCACTAACCTGTATGGACGCACAAGTCGCACCCAGGTCGCGCAGTACTCCGCCTCGTACGGCTTCGAAGGGACGATGTGGTACTTCGTGCCGTGCGCGATCTTGCACGTACTGTTGCAGTCGACCACGCAGCAATTGTTGCGGCTTTCTTGGTGCGGAATAGCCATCTCAGAAATTGCAGCGCTAACCCGCCACAACGCACAACCAACGCAGCGGCTGGCAGAAGCTCCCCGGTACAACTGACCCGTTTGCCGCTAGGGGCGCCCTGGTCGGGGCTTGAATTAGATCCGCACGGTTCCCACAGCTTTCGTTTTGCGTGAGTTTTTCTTTATTTTGGCTTATATTTACCTTCCCTGGCCGTAACTTTACCTGCCGCTCCTAAAGTATGATGGGGCGGTTAATTGGACTTCAGTTGAAAGCCTCTGCAGTCAGTTTCTGCGAGCGAAATTAGACTTTTGTACTCGAAGCGGCACGGACTTCTCTGCCATTAGGGCAGGGACGCTAGGTACTTCCTTGTCCCCATGGAGCTGGTCACGTGACATAAAATCCCTCTTGGCCGCAGCCGCAGCCGTGGCCGCAAAGGTGAGCAAACCGGCCCAGGGATCCTAGGCTCAATCCCCAACCCTGCCCGTTTCGATCTGGATGAGCATCGTACCGGCGTGCGGTCGTGTATCACTACTGCGTGGTGCACGTTAAAGACCCCAGGCTAGCAGTTGTACTGCACTGGCAAAATTGCTCATCTACAGCGAGTGACTCGTCGCAACATTAAATGGCTGACCAACTACACGCTGTATAAATATCCCCACAACCACAATTATTATTAGGTCTATTGGAGTATTCTCCACCTTTTAACGAACTGGGATGTTCGCGAAGTCTGATGTTTAATCATATCCCCGTTTGACCAATGTAGGAGTACACTGTAGTAGGAGTGTCTGCAGGAGAATGGGATTTCATAGACTGTCCCTATTTTTGCAAGGAACGAACTTCATGCCGTGCTTAATGTGGCATTCGTTGTTGTCTGTTTGACTGCTTATGTTTGCGCGTTTTTTTTACCGCGGTTACAATCCTGCTCAGTTTGTTGCGGGCTGAGAATACGACATTGACCCCGTATCTCGAGGCGACTCCCTTTATCCCATGAGAGAGGCGGTGAATATATGGTATGACTGCTACGTTCTTTGTTGTCTTTTTTAGCTTTTTTCTTTCTTAGGATCCACCTTTATGTTACGAATTAGTTTGTCACAGGCCGATGAGATAACTGTGTTTGGAAAGTTTGAGTCCCTGAGCCTGGCGATTTGGGCGGAGAAGCTTACTTTCATTTTGTGGATGCAGGATTTTGTTAGCGCTGACCGCAAGCATGAAAAAGCGATACCGTTCTTAACGAGTTTTGAATGTGCCGATCTGTAGTCAAGTAAGCTTTTGGTGGTTCTAGGGTGGTGCATCCAGCATACATGTTCGTTCTTTTACGTCCACTAGGAGATCCAAAAATTGAATTTCGTTCTCCTTGGGGGTCTCAAAGGTAAAACGAAGGCCTAAGCCTTCTTCCGTGAACGACCTTAGCACGTCGTCAATTGTTCTACTGAATTCTGCCTTCGCTATGAACACCAAGTAGTCGTCTACATACCTAAATATTTGTTTTGTATTACCTACCAATCTATGTTCAAGTGCCCTGTCGACTTTTCCCAGAAAAATGTTGCTAAGCATAGGTGCCACCCTTGAACCTATGCAAACGCCTGACTTCTGTACAAAAACATTGTCCCGCCAGCCTCTATATGTGGATTTTAGATAAAAGGACAAAAGTTCAACGAAATCTTCTGCTGGAATTCCGAAATTCGTCCTAAACCTTATTTCATCATTGTGGTCTAAAATACATTCTTTACGCTCTTCATGACTTCATCATGGGGCATAGAATAATATAAGTCTCGAACGTCTATATATACTGAAAGCGCTGCATTCTTCTGGGTTATCATTTTTTTAGGTATTAAAGTACCGACGTTGAGTTAGGAATGCTAAATTGGTCACCTATGTTTAGTGAGTTAAGGAGTTTTTGTAGATGAGTCGAAACCGCCTGAAGCCAATGTATCTCGCTCCGATACAATTGTGCTAAAAGGTATTCCTGGTTTCTGTGTTTTCGCTGCGAAAAATACCTCTAGCGTAAGGTTCTTTTCCTTTTTTTGTCTCTGCTGCGACCTTTCTTAAGTTTAGCTTGCTGAGTATTTTTAAGGCTTGATTTTTTATCTTCGCTGGTTCCTCTGTGACTTGCCTAAAGTTTTTCTAAACGGCTGCATTAGCTTTCTCAGTAAAATTACACTCCGGCAAGACGACGAAAAATCCTTCCGTGTCGAACAAAAAAATGCGCAACCCATTTGATGTCAGAAAGTCAATAACTGGTTCTAGACTCCTATTCTGTGAGGGCTTACCATCGTTTTTTTTTAACAAAATGTCCACACACTCTGCGGTGCATATTGGCTTTTCTTCCTCCGGTATCGGTCGAGTCAGAGATCTTGACATTACCAGTGTGTCTACCCGGGTTAATCAGCTGGTTCAAAGCAGAGCTTGGGACTCTTCTTTAACAGCAGTTGGTGATGCTCTGGAATTGGCTTCTCGCCGAGGATTGCTATCTTGCTTTTTTTACTGGGCATCTTATTCTTGGAAGGTAGCGTGAGACGAACCTCATGCCAAAGAAACTCTGCGGCCTGGATGGTGACTCTTGATCACTCCTAACATTTGCGGAAGGCTCTAGGCTGTCGGTCGTCGTTGGTACATGCTATCCGAAGAGAGTCCTTGAAGTACCGAACTTGATGCCACCACTCCGAGCATAAAATGCGGCATACCCTTCTTGCCAATAAAAAAAAAAAATGGATAAAAAAAAAGAATCGGTGAGTTGGCAGACGTGTTTGCTCTTTACCCATCGAAATAGTCTGATAAGGCCGTTTACACTTTTTCTTCTTCTTGTAATTGTGAACAACGTGCTTATTACGCTGCCCGTAATAAAGCACGTTGTTTCGACTTGATTTGTCTTTCGTTCCATCGAGCCGAGGACGTAGTGCGAAATTTGTTCTTTTCTGGCCTCCGTTTTCTTACCTTAGCGCTCGCACTTCGTTCTCTAGGCACCTGCCTTGTTTTCATCAGTCTCAAGCTGTTCCAGAATATTTGTTACTTCTTAATTGACGGCTTTCTACTTCTTTATTTTATCAATAAAACTCATTATGCTCGTTTGGCTTGTCTCGAAGCTTTGTGATCCAGAATTAAGCTCCTGCAGAGGTTGTAACATTTGTGGAAACTGAACACATTGTTTTGTACTTATGAGACCAAAATTTAAGTTTACGTCGCCAAAACAAAGCAGTGCCTGAAAAAAAAACGCATTATTTGACACAAGGTTGCAAAACTGCGGGCAGAGCAGCAGCAGTAAGAAACGGTCTCCCGAACGATACAAATAGCCTTTGTTAACATCAAGACATAATACAAAGAAAAACAACAACTTGTAAGGCATTGTAGTCGCGTTGCTTACGACCTGCCAACGCTAAATATTCGGTTAGTTCTTTCAAAGCGCTCTCACATTTTCAGATCGCGCCGTCCTGTAACTCGTAGCGCTTTAAAGCGTTCTGACTTCAAATCGGGAGCGGTGAGAGAGCACGTCCCAGAGGACAGGTAACGTAACTCCAGCTGCTTCCGCTGTTCGGTTAAAAGAGAAAGAAGCCGAAACGGCCGATAGGCTTCATGTCGGACGCCGCCTTGTTCGAACACCGCACCGACCTTGCTGTGCTGTGCAGTGAGCACAGGAGGCGCTCGGCGCGTGACAGGGGACTTCCGCAGCGAAAACCAGCGGCCGCGTAGAAGGCTGTTATTTTTAGTTTGGGCATGCGGACATGCGGCAGTGGCTACCGTGGTGCGACGTGCAGGGGTGCTCAATGGTCGCATGAATGGTATTGGCGGAACCTTTGGTATTGGGCGGTCGTTTGTGCCCCGGCAGTGGCGTGGTTGCGGAAGTTGCCCTCGGTATCCAGTTCCGTGTCGGCGCTCTGGCCGCTTGGCAAAGTTGCCGAGCATTGGGCTGGCGCGCCGTTACTATAGACCGTTCCATTAGGATCAAAGCAGAAAGGGTAAAAGAAAAAAAATGCACTCCCCTCTCACCCCGCATGTCGTCCGCTCCGCCGAGTGGGCTGTAGGTAGCGTCCGGCTGGCGTGCAAACTGTGTTTAAAATCGCGTCATTTTGGAACTTTTAAGCGCAGATGCGCAGATTTTGGTATGCCAGTTGTCGTGTAATACTATGCTAGATAAAAAGACTCACAGGGTCCAATTGCGCTGTTACCTGCGTGCAAATAAAAATAAAAAATAGGGGAAACTGTGTCAGATTGGCCGGTCTCTCTAGCGAAAAGTAAATCCGGTTGCTGTACACTTTTTACTATACAAGGTTCGTACTGGTGTAAGCCTTTAGCGACCATGAGTGCAAGTCTGAAATAATAAATAAAAACGTGCTCTCCTGCCGCAATACACGCAGTAGTCGAGGGTAGTACTGCCGGCTGACTCAACTGCTATTTAAGTAACGCAAAAAGATATGCTAGTTGATCATTTACAGAAATAGAACAACAGAGAGCTATAGGATGATTTTGGAGTAGACATAACTGTTCTAAGAAAGCGAACCACTTCACAACGGCAGCCACGAGCGAGAGTTCGATGTTCCGTACAGCCCGCCGATACAGCCCAAAGATGGAGAACGGCAACCTTCCGGTGTGTCGTCTGCTAGCGGAGTCGGGCCCGTGCCCTCTCTCTCGTTTTACCCCGCCGAACCCGCTGAATTTCCCGGATGTATAGAGAAAGCGCTGTGGTCGAACAAAATGGTGCCGCCCAGAGAGCGCTAAATGGAATGGTCTATAGCTCGGATTCGGAGACGCTCCTGGATCTCGCAGATCCGATTCAGTGGAATCATGATTAGATAATTTCAGTAATCTGACGTTCATCGAAGATGAGCGGGCTAACGTCCCACTCAACTTAGCGGAACGCTGCTATGGATCACGCAGTCACGCGACTGGTGCCACTGTGGGTCACTTGACCAGAGCTAAGCCAGGTCACGTGACTTACGGTTCAAAGTCACTGCAGGGTGAACCAAGGGGATCGATGCCTGTTTGAAGGGGCGGCGTAAATCGGTTTCTGAACATACCATGCTACGATTTCTCACTAAGGTGGCCGAGGAACGTGCATTAAGGGTAGAAAACTTTCACCGAACAAACATGCCTGAGTGAAAAGCTAAAAATGGAAAACTTAAAATCAATACCCACGGCGGCCGTGTCGGGACTCGGCAGTGCTCTCCACGTCGACAAGGGGGGTCGGGACTCGGCAGGGAAGACACCGTGACTACCGGATTTTTCAGCGTCAGCTTCGGTGATGACACCGCTTTTGGCGATAGCTTGTTTTGGAGGTTTCCCTAGTCGCTGAGGCGCTCTTCACCCAGCGTAGAATTGTAAGGGAGCCCGGAGGTTGCCGCCGAAACTCCGCCCAAAAATGTTGGTCGGCCTTTTTCGTGCTCTGGCAGATCCCCGACAGAGAACAACTTTCACAAGCTGGTTGGGAGTTCAGCGCGCCATGAACATGACGTACAGCCAGACTCGTGCTCGTAACTTTAAAAATTTAATGGATTACAATTACAAATTACCGAGCCTCAAATGCAATCGATTACCGTTACAAATTACTTTCGTTGAAAAGTAACGGATTACTTTACTCGTTACGTTACAAATTACTTTCACGTTACTTTTTCTGCACACTTATACAGAGAACAATAAAAACAATTTTGATATTTTTCAAAAATGTTCTGCAACACTACATTTCATTTCTCATACGCCCGTATTACGGTAGTCCTTGTAAAAATAAAATATTGTATTTAGGAGAAAGGGTGTAGGTGCACTCCGTTCAGCTCCGGAAATAATTCCTGGAATTGTGCAGACAAAGCTAGTGGTGCGCATGCTCAGTAGCAGTGTCTACCTCCGCTACGAGATTCGGGGCTAAAAAAGCGATGTACGAAAGGTCCCTTTTGACTCGTGTGTTTCAGTTTCGCCTGTTATTCACAAGAAAAGAAAAACTTTGGTTCTAACGTTACAATGTATAGCCAATGCAGAATGCAGGTGTCCCAGCTTAGCTTGACGTGTTTCCGTAGATTAGAGTTTGTTGTTCTTGTTGACGACAATCTGTGTTCTTTTGGCAAGCAAAGTATGCACTGAAACTCTAGGTTTCCGTTCTCCTTAATGCCCTGATTTTTGAACATCTCATTAAGAAATGGCCACGAAGACGACGGACACGCCATGACCGAATACTCGACCAGTCAGAGAATAAGTGGCGGTTACGGGTTATCGATCCCTCGTCCGTCCTCACTTTCATATTCGTGGAGGCCAAGGGATGGGAGGGCATTGAAAGCGAGAGTAGCAGTAACCATCAATCTCACCCCCACCCCCCCCCCTCAAAAAAAAAAAAGAGATCACACCACTTTTACGCGTTCTCTCTCTCTTTCTCTGTCAGCAATCCATAGATGCTCCCCCCCCCCTGTTTATGTTGACAGTTGACTGTAAAGTGAGGAGTGCACTCGACCACCATGCCCAGACAAGTAAACCAAAAGAAGTATCGTCCGTACCCTCGAAGACGATGCTCTTAGCCTCGCGCCAGGCGCTCTTCAGCCGTGCCTCAAGAGCGTGCTAGAATAATGTAGCGCACATCAAAGACAAAGAAAATTCGACCCCCTCGCGCGAGGCTACATCGTCTTTACGCGAGTTGTTAACTCGCGAAGCGAAAGGGTACGGACCCGCGTTTGATGTCTGTACTGGTGGCGGGAGACGTCGAAGAAGTTGGAAAGGGTGAAACGGTGTAAAAGACAAAACCAAATAAACACGAAGAGCTTTCTCCTGCCCGGGAGAAGAAGAAAAACACGATGGAAGGCGACGGACAGCCTACACGGCGTTGTCTTACTTGATCTTTGTCTTTCGTATAGTTGTACATATCTTGCCCGTTATTCTAGTGGTTATAGTGACCGGTCATAAAAAAATATTGTGTTTTCTTTTCGGCTATTCTCCCCCTTATGATGTTTTCTATTTTGTTGAACTTGCTTTCTTTATGCTGCTGAATGTCCTGCTCGTATTGCTCCAGTTACTGCATTATGCTTATATTTTTTAAAAAGTCACGAGTAATTAAAGTAATCCCTTACCAATCTTTTGTAACGAAATTACATTACAAATTACTTCCGAAAAAAAGAAAAGTGGAAATTACAAAATTACTTGAAAAAGTAACGGATTACAAGTAATCCGTTACTTGTAACGGTTTACTTCTTAAGTCTGCGTACACTCCAAAACAGCACGTATATAAAAATTGCAGACAAGAAAAGAGAAGCTTTACCAACCCCACAAAGTAAAGCAGAGTGCGGCATTGTAAACAAAAATAATTGTCGCAAAACAACAACAACAACAACGAGACAACACATTTGTTTAGTTAATTGTTATTAATTTATAGTAATGTTTTTTTTTTCTGGTAGAATACAATAATCTTGCACTAACAATTCGGGCAAAAAAGGAGCGCGTCGCTTTTGGCTCAGAAACGTCCGTCTGCTATTGCCGAGGTCGAAGAACGTCGTACGAGGAAGAAACATGCCTCAGACAATATCTGAAGACTGTCTTCTGATTGATGTATTAGCTGTGTGACAGCGGCTCAAAAAAAATACGTCACCGAAACATCTCGTCGTCAATATTCCTGGAATCCAAAAAGGAAGCCGAGCCAAGCCAAAAAGAAGCCTACCACATTATAATGGAATCGCTCGATTCGCAGTTGTCAAGTGTCTCTTTTTAGGCGCCAAAGAAAAAACAATACAATATGTCATAACTTTTTATTGTCAGAAAAGTTTTTGCAAAATGGGAGGCTTGGACGACGGAGCGCTTTGCTAAGGAATTCTACTGCATCACCCCCACGCGCCGTCAACGCGCAAACTCCTCACGGCGCGTGCGCCACTCTTTCCATCATACACCTCTCTAGAACACTAGACTCCGCTGCCAGATGGCGTGATGAATGCGGAAGCTAACGAGGCGGGGGACGCCCCACCGCGGCGCTACGTGGCCCTGCTGGGATATTGCCGCCTAGTAGACAAGGCCTGAACCTTTATTTACCCCCCCCCCCCCAAAAACGTCATCATAACTGGATCCACGTAGCGTCGTCTATAGGTTGTTGCATCAGCCTCGCCGCCAGCGCGTCCTCGTAGCGTCTCACAACGAACGCAACGCACGCGACGACGCCAAGACGAGAGTCTGCCCTTTTGCGACGAGTCTCGTCGACATTAACGTGTTTGACGCGTGTCGGGGAGCCACGAACGATGACGTCACGCACAGGACTCTTCTTCTAGGTGCGACTGGCTGGGACCAGTCTTGCACACGTTACTCGAAAAAATAAAAGTAATCGATTACAAGTACACTTGGTTGAAATGTATTCAGTTAAATTACTCGATTACTTGAGAAGAAAAGTAATTGGCCGTTGCTTATTAAAACAGTATCAGTTCAGTTTTTTTCCTTCGAGGGTACTCAAGAGAGAACACTTAACATGAGGCCCCGGGGAGGGGGGGGGTGTTACAACATAAAGTACACACCATTAGTAAACAAAATGCTAAAATCAATTAAAAGCAATAGCACTCTACACACTTCAGTAAACTTGTTTACACATGTCACTTTTTTTCAGTTTTATATACAGTTTGCGTGGGCAATAATTCCAGTCTGAAATGACAAGCGAAAGCGGGTAGTTTTGAAATTTGCTGGTTCTAGAGAAGGGAAGCAGAGTTTTAAGATAATGATCAAGGCGCTTGGAAGTGTAAGATGGGTCTTGGATGTGGAGGATGCGAAATTCAGATGATGAATAGTAGTTGCCTTTGAAAAAAGACAAGACGTGCAATTTTGGTTCTATGGATCATAAGACTTAAAGGGGTACTCCACAGGTTTTTTGAGGTATTTCTACTAACTAACTTTTCGACTCCCCGGCCTTTACCCTTTCCGGTATGCTATGGGCCAATAAAATATATGCGAAAACCAACATCCAAATATACCCGCACTTTTCAGTGCCGTGACGTCAGCGGCAGGCAGGCTTGCCAGTCGAGCAAGCTGTCAAAACAATTAAATATGCCAATCATATATTCCGTGCTGGAGCGCGGGTACTGGAGCGAGCTTCCAAAGCATTCATTTGACATCATGAAACTGCTTCTGAATCAGTTCGGAACAAATTCTACAGCCCAAAGAGTGAAACCCTGCCATACACTGACGTCACTTTTTTGTTGTTGCCAGTAGAGACCTTTCAGTTTGAGAAACATGGTGACGACCACAATTGTTAACTCAATAACTTCGCGAAAAAAATAATATTTTGACCTTATATTTCGGATACTATTTTAGCAATGTTTGTTGGTCAGTTTAGCAAAATTTCAAGCAAATCAGAGACAATGAAAAAACCTGTGTAGCACCTCTGTAAGGCTAAGTATTTTTTTAATAGCTGTGACACTAGAGGCGGATTAGTAGGCATGAGCGATGTAGCGGGATAATTTATTTTGAACAAATTCAAGCTTGTTAAGAAGGTATGCCGATGATGATGAGGATACCAGAT
>JAZHYW010049989.1:0-5000 GCA_037355805.1 Ixodes ricinus
GTGGAGTTGTTACATCAGCCGCTATAAAGATTTTTGTTTTGTTTTTTCGTGCTGCTCTGGAGGAGTGGTTTCACTTTAGTACGCGGCTGAGCTGCGGCGAAGCTTGAGAACTGAATCGCGATGTCTACTTTGCGGTTCTCGCTTCACTGCAGTGCACCATACGCGGTGAAAGCACACTCAACGAAGCTACCTAACCCACAAACCAGACCACAAACAGGAGAAGTATTGCGCGACTTCCGGTCACTATCAGTGTTTCATAAAGTACCGAATCGAGTAGTACGTTAATTTAAGGCGACAATCGAAGTTTCTTAGGCCAGATTCACGAAACGATCTTACATCAAAATGTGCGTACGACTACACCTAAAAACAAATTTGTATTCACGAAACAAAATTTTCTTAAGTTTGCGTAAGTTACGATGAAATGCTACGAGGCTCCAGAGCTGTCTAACGCACTTTTTTACGGTCAAGGTCAACATGGCCGATAGCGTCGCTCAATTACTTCCTCGCTACAACTCAACTGGCTGTGTTGTGTTTCTGTTTTTGTTTTTTCCTGCGTGTTTTTATTGCGCTTTTTGATTTCGAGCAGCAAGAAAAATAAAAGATAGTTTACGAAATCGCAAAACGGAGACGCTGGATCTATAGACATACTGAAAAATCTACACGGGAACGATCCCACCGATAAGCGTCACCAAGAGCTAGCTTAGCAGAATAGCTAACAAGCACTCCTACACTGCTCCGACGGTCCCTGGCAAAGCCATGTGCTAAAACCGGCTGGCTTAGCCAATGGAATATGCCGGCGCGAGCCTTGTGAACCTTCCCGATGCGAATAGCTTGATCGCTGACCTAAATTTTCAATTAAAGGGTCAATCTCTTCCCCTTGTTTTCCGAGGCAGCGGTGACGAGCACTCTCGTCGAAAAAGGACACTCCATGATTCTATCTCCTTGTTTTGTGTAATATAGAGCTTAAATAAACACTGTACAGATTACTTCCGCAACATATGATATGTACACTTTGTTATTAGTATGTCATTTTTATTCCGACACGACTGTACGTCAACACTCTCGAGCTAGAGCAGTTCGTGTGAGCTACGCGATGGCGGTTCAATTTTCCTCTGCCGAGTGTCACGTCAGCATCGAGTCGCAATCGTAGAAGATCGGTTCTGGAGCGCTTACCAAGACGCGGTCCATCAGTGCGAAACCAGTGCTGATCAAACACGGCGCGTCCGCTCCGAGTTTTGAACAGATGTTTACGTGACTTTTGCTGACACTCTTGTAATTCGCAAGTTATCGCCCCGGAACGTCAGCTCGCTCCTCCATATCCGATTGCCGCGAAATACGCCGCTGGCGATTTGTTTCCATCTACGCCGCTTTGGAAACGAGCTGCGCGGGCTGTCTCCTTTTGGCCAACGAACATTTTTCTTCACTTCGTAGGGATCGAGTTCGAACAGTCGACGAAGGCGGGTTATCCGGCCTCGGCAGTCGGGCTCGCTAAATCCTGGTAGCGTCGACATTTCATTGCTCGGACACGATTCCCAAGAAGCAGCCGGCCGACAGGCATCGCGCGTTTGTTGCTATTAAAAATTCCACCTGCTCCGACCATGCCGAGCTCTCCGGTTGGTTGTTCGAGTTACTGAAGACGCTGTCACCATGCAACAGCCCGCTCTTGAAGTGATCGGGAGCTTGCGGGAAATCAGAAATTTCGTTTTCCCGTGACAGCGTCGGTTCCTCCTCTCACTTAGGAACGTATTGCGTGAATACCGATCGCTACTCTTCTTACGATGTTTGCGACTCACGAACATCTTAGCTAAGTTGTCGTAGCCTACAGCTCTTCGGGAATTCTGGCTCACTCAAAACCCGTGACAAGCATAACGTACCACCTCCGCTATGTCGGCTACTATATTTTCATTATTGATAAAGTAAAATTATGTTTTGGCGCAATGTTGGCTTAAATTCATCAGATTTTGCCGAAATGCAGCAGGGTAATCTCTTAGCAGCAGTTTGAGCGCAAACGGGCAGCAGTCCCATCATTCGCGCATGGCGTTAGAAATAAAGTTACCCACAGGAAATGCACGCGTAGTGATTTGCGCTTCTGAGAAGTGTTCTCCTGTTGGATGCATGCGAAACCAGCTGTTCTTTGTCGCACTCTGCTGCGCTCACCCTTCGGGCAGCCTCGCGGATGCGTTCTTTCGCAAAAGTGAACATAAAGGGAAAGGCTTTTGTGTATACTCGACCGTGAAACACTTGCCGTGCGCAACAGTCTGATGACAGCTTTCGCATGCCTGATGTGGCGTCTATGCGAGCAGGACATACTTCGTCGATACTTTTTTTGTGAAAACAAAAACAAAACAAAGCAAAAAAACAGCGATATAGAGAAACATCTTTGAGTTGACACTCTAGCTCCAATGCAGCTAGCTATTTTTGGAGCAGTCACGCAGTTAGCCAGCACGTTTGATATTAACGCTTTTTAACGGAACCCCCAATCCCAAAATTTGTTCATCCATCCATCCGTGAATTTTCCGCTGCATTTAGCGGGCAATTTACGTCACGTGACCTACACACCAATTCGGTTTCACCGCTAAATTTTGCGAGAAAAATGATGTCACGTGACCTGAAGTCACGAGACGCACAGACCAATTCAGTTTTCCTGTTAAATTTAGCGGGGACATTCACATCACGTGGTCATTGTACGAAGTCAGTCTCCCTGTTACATTTACCGGGGACCTTATAAAAATGTAGGCGCTTCGGAAATATAGTAAGAGTTTAGGTGAGCTGGTACAGGTTGATCATGATGAATTATACCTGAGACGGTACTAAGCAAATGGAAAATGAATTATACCTGAAACTGTGGTAAGAAAAAGTAAACATCAATGCACTGTGCTGAAAGCGAGACGCCGCCTGCTATTTTCTTTTTCTGTCTTTGCAACTACTTGATCTTTCCCTCTTCTTACCACACTCTGAGTGAGGTATAATTCGTCATTACCTTAAATCACACCCACTCGGCCGCCACTGGGTGGCCGAGCAGGCGTTACAGCACCTTGCGGTAGCTAAAATATTACACGTTTTAAAATTTTTATGACTACAACTTAACAGAAGTTCTCTCGTACAGAAAAATCTTCGCGCCGTTTAGTAAAACATGCATTGTTAACTCTGTCTAGTCTGATGCTCGCCGAGGGAGTTCACCACCACGGCTTGTGTGAACTTTTTTTAGGCGAGTAAAATTATAAAATGTATGCAGAACATTATTACCCGTGTTCCTTCGGTTACGTCTACTCACCGAAAGGAGAATCGGTGGCTGAGTAGGCTAGCGCGCTCCAGATCGGAGCACGTGGAGCGAAAGCGCGGGGATTGAACCCAGGATGCCGGGTTCAATCCCCACCCTTGTCTGTTTCGATCTGTATAAGCATCGTGCAGGCGCGCGGTCGTGTAAAACTACACTTGAAAAAAAGTGTTTATATTTTTTTATAAAGGAAAAACAATATTGTCCTCTATTTTCCTTTAGAAACGGAGCAATGTTCGCCCCTGCAAACAGGAATTAAAGGTTCCTTTCTTGTCTGCGTGGCACTATGGCGGCTCCGAATCGAGTGAATCGAGCCAAGGACGCCAGGACGCTAGAATATCGTCGGTCCTTACGCTGAACGCTGCCGCGATTCAACCGAAAAGAGCTAGCCTAGTTTTCGGAAAGGCGAATACCTCGCGCCACTAACGCCCCGCAGGCCTGCTATAGAAACAGTTATTAAAGAAAACGCTGTCAACCGCCGTGCTCAAAACCAAACAAGCATCCGCTTTCGGAAAGAGAGCTGTAGCAAAAAACAACATAACACGAGCTTTTCAAGAGCTGTATTTATTGCCGAAGCCGGCTTCCAGCGCAGGTAAGGAAACGCGTTTCGAACACAGTCACTTAGTCATCCCGTTCTCAAAACAGCGATGTTTAAGCGGAGGCAACCGAAACCATTTATGCCGAAACCCGGCCACCGCGCCCACGTCACGTTTCACCTTTGCGATCCCCCGCGATACATTCCTCTCGTTAGTACCGCAAGTCAAAGAGGAGTGGTAAACCATTCGCGAAACCGAAAGTCTTTCAGAAAGAGCTAATCCCAAGCAGTCCACTAGGCTCATTGCACGGACCAGAATATATCGCGAGGCGTGAAAGAAGGTTAAATAGCTAGCTACCAGATGGCAGGAACAGGCAGAGTAACTAGAAAATGCCTCGGGCTAGGGTAGCGCTAGGCACAGTCCAATTCATCGGCCACAAGAAAAAAATGCTTTTCTCTACTAATGCGATTTATGTATACATCCTTACTATCACACACACACACACTTTCCGTGCCACTACATACAATCCAAATACTGCGAGAATGTAAACATACACGGCAAATACAAACATCAGCAAGAACGCACACCAGCCCCATCACTGACTCTGTACGCTGCGATTCTGCATTTTGTGCTCGTCGTTTTGAAGGCACAGATTTTCTCGATGATCATCTAGGCAATAAATAATGTTACCAGTATGTCGATTTTTTCTCAGTAACGTCATTTCTCACAACGTATTTCGAACAGCACAAGGCAGGAATCTCCTAGTAACAAATAAACGTTCCGACAGCAATTATTTGCGACAGTTAATCAACCAACCCGCTTCACTGCGGTCCCTATCCAAGCGTTCGCTTCCCCGCAGAGCACGTCGTAGAATGGTGCCAGTTACTATATCATAGTATTCATTTTTGTTTTTGCGCTCTCCGTTTATGGCGGCAGTAGTCGTCGTGAATTAACCTTTTAAAGTGGTTATTCACTCAGCAGCTGGGAGCGATGTTTCACGTGCAGAGAAATCGCTTTTCGATTAACGTGAATGAGGTCAAAGCAACGATTTTCGGCAGGTGTTTTGTACGGTTAGATACGTCGTGCTGCGCTCAAAAACAAGCAAATGGAAGGGATAACTTCCTCAAATAAGTAATTATGTCGTACGCAATTATACATCGTCGGCGGAAGAAAAAAATGTTCTTTTG
>JAZHYW010049989.1:10000-27776 GCA_037355805.1 Ixodes ricinus
AATGTACCCTCCCCCATCTTCTGAATCGTTTTTGTGAACTCGATATAGATATCTTCAGTATGTCCGCCAAACAAATATGTTCACTTTTCGTATAATGATTAACCCCATGCAAAAAAAAAAAAAAACGTTTAGTATAACACGATTGTATGCGTTTTGCGTGTGTTGTTATTTTTGACATCCTTTTTCGTTTCTTTTTCCTCTTCATCTTTGTTTACATTCTTCTTTTAGCAATATAGATGATGTTGTCTTTCCCATGCTGTAATGAATATGTCAAATGCTAGTGTCTTTACGTTTATGCTTGTTCTTCCCTGGGCTGCTATGGGGGGCAGAGGCTAGTCAAGCAGCGTGTCAGTTGCTTTTTTCTCTGCCTCCTTTCTCTGATTCAGGGATCAATAAAGAATATGAATTTGAACTTGAAAGTTGCGGAGACGGCAATTTTAGCCCAGTGTACCACTGCTGGCAGTGCTCTGGAACTTCGCTGTTTCTAACGGCTCTGCTTGCTCGTTTGACAAAATTAGCGATAAGAGAGTCGATGCAACCGATCGCTTCTCTGTGTGTTTGAACTGGGAGACTGAAATACAGGCGGTCTTCGTTCCTGCTGACGCTCAACCAGCTCAATGGCGTTTATAAAAAAAAAAAAAAGTGTGCGACGTACCTGAAAAACGAAACCGAAAGAAGATGAGGCGGGAGGGAGGAACCTTTCTCCCGTCTGCCCGGAGAAGGAGAAAACGTCTCGTTCCTCCCTTTATCTGCGTGTCCAGTTGGGGCACATCAGTAGCAGGGAAAAAACGCGCCGTTGCTAGCTTTTTTCTTTTTCTCTGAGTGTACTGCGCGTGGTGCACGCTAAAGACCCCAAGCTAGCTGTTGTACTGTACTGGCTAAATTGCTCATCTACAGCTGAGACACCAGACGCCAATTGGGGTCAACTAACTTCCGGCCCCATTTTTGAATGATCGTTCTTTCAGAGCGAAATCCAATACCATGAATTCGCCCATAGCAACACCCCTAGCAGACGTTTGTTTGTAACAGTGACGTCCCACTTACTGGGTCAATCTAAAGAAGTAACGCGTTGTCCCGTGCTCGGCAAAAACAACGAGAAGGGCACGCAGAGGGCAGCCGCTTACGAACGCAGAAATCGATAGCCTACGTACGCAAAGCTCGCTGGCTTGCGAGCGTATGGCGCATGCGCAGTGTGTAGCACGCAATGCTAACGCAAACGCACAGTGCTTGCGTTTGCCCTAAACGCAATACTAAAACTCTCTATTGAATTTCAATCTACTTTCCTCTCAAAGCGGCAGGACCTTTCTCAATGGCCACATTGTAAATCGATGTTAATGTTGATCTGTCTGGCAAGATCATACTTGTCATGATACACGTGAGCTTACTGTTGTGCAGAACGACAAGCCTGACTGTCTCACATGAGTATCATACAGACTCATTTTCCAATGTATTTTCAGACTAAAAATACAGATGCGTTTCAAATAGCTCCTATTAATTTCAGGAAAGGCATTGCGAGTCGGAACATGAAGACACAGTGTTTCCAAAGATTCACGCTATGTAAATAATCTGAAGGAACTACGGCATTTCTTGACATGCCGCAGTTAGCGCGAAAATATATACAAGTGATGGCGGACTTCAAGGCGTCCCGCAGGTGTTTTAACTATTCCTTAACGATAGCGGTAAAACGTTCTTGAAGCTATGAAGTGGTACTTCATAAAAAAAACAACTTGTACTTCGACTTTATTTTATTTAATGGGTTTACTGGGCAATAGGATACCTTTTTAATGTGGCGCGCACCGAGAAGCCCTGGCTCGCCCCCCCTCCCTCTCCTCCTTTTACTGCTCCCAAGAAGTTCCATAAATGGCAAACCAAAGAACCAACTCTATTTGAATTGCCGGGGCGGGGAGGGTTCATTGTGTAGGAACCCGAAGTCGTTTTTCCGGCTGTCATAACAAATCTTCGTTGCGTCTTCGTCCGCGGCTACGCCCGAGAGAAGCAGTACGACATCGCGGCCAAAACGTGTTTCAGCTAGTGGGTTAGTAGTGGGCAAGGAAAGAAGCAGGAAAGCCTGCTAAGGCGCGCAGGCGTCGAAAGGGGACACCATGTCGCAGACCGCGTCTTCGGCAGAAGTTCAACGGCCTCCGGCGTCGCTATAAATACGCCGTCGTGAGGGTGCGACGGCCACGTCCACAGAGGTGTTCGGCGAGGACTGACGGAAACACGAGCTTCCGACCGCACACTGTGTCGCTGGAGACCGACCGGTTGACACTCGACGAAAGCTGCTCGGGAGAACGTCCAGGTCAGCCGGCTCGCTGAAAACCTTCCATGCGGGTTTCCGAAGGAAGCCCAGGCTCGCTAACGGCAGAGGCTGGCTAGACAAACATGCAGACGATTATGCTTGCGGAATAGGAAAAATACAAATCATTGGCAACTTGGTTATGCCTACGGCCAGACAAACGCCACTTTTCATTTCTCATTGTCGACAAATACATCACGTGCCTCGGGAGGTACACAATATTTCCTGCATCTGCCAGAATGGTTTGTTGTATGGTCGTCCTAGAGAAACTGAAACATTGAAAGGTAGTGCTCAAAGGGATTCCCTCAAAGCAAACGGGACGCAATAATGCTAAAGTTCGCCACCAACTTTCCTGGCGAAATGCTACGACAAATGTCACACGGTTTCGCCACTACTTCAAATAAAACAGTGTTAGAACTTTCGAACGTATTCAAAATAACTGAAATCTACTACTTCTGCATCCAGCGTTCTAGACGTCAGCATGTATACCAAAAATGTAAACGACCGCTCAAAGTGTCCTGCGGTTAACAGTGGGAGCTGTAGCGTTGTTGAAAGATGCGCTTTACGAGATTTGTTTTTAGTACATAATTTTGGCGCTTTGCCTCTTGCAAGGCAGGTTTACATGTAGCGCAAATTTTGAAACTATACACGCCTTTGCTGGGTAACTTTTTGAACCAGAACTGAGAACTGAGGGGGTAAGAGTGATAGCGAGGCGGAGCGTTTTCACTCACTGTCTTATCGTCGCCCCTCGTCGTTGCCCCCTCCCCGGTGATCACGTGGGGCTTTCTTTTCAAACATCGCCGGATTTCACCGGAAAATGGGCACTAGGAGGTACAGCTGTATAGACGCTTGCAAGCAGCCGCGCTTCGAGAGCTAGTCCAGTCGCCGTGGATGGAAAAAACGCTTTGTTTGGGCGCCAGTCTGGGAACCGTGGGTACGACTTAGCAATGCGGAAAGAAAGTCGTCTGCTTCTTGCGCAGGGTTTGTGGTGACGTCAGAACGACGCCGAATTATGATTGGCTTTGATTGGAAGGTTAGTGGGTAGACCTCAACGCTAGATGCCTTGAGTTCTACCCACTATTTTTTTTTCCAATCAACCAATAAGACCTCGGCGTTCTCACATCATCGCAACCCCTGTGCAAAAAGCAGACGAAACCTGCGCTCCGTATTGACTCCGTAGGTGATGACGTCACAACATGGCGCTCCGCTTCAAACAAACCGTTGCTAGGGCCGTTGTTATAGACAAATGCATAGGGACTCTACATGAGGTTAGAAATTTTCTGACAAAAAAAAAGTAAATAATTTTTTGTAAGCATTGTGTATTCTAATCACGAAGACTTTTCGTATCTAATCACGAAGACTTTTCGTATCGTCTCATTACCATAAAGCGACGACAAAAGCCCGTAATAAAGTTTCACAACCGGTTTCGCCTTGCTAGCAGACGACACGATGGCTTCGCGGGTTAAGTGGTTCCTTCTGAAGGTGTACACGACCGCGTTGAATGAGGTTGGTGACGATCGACGAAACTGCTGTTCTCGGGATCAACTCTCTTTGTGATTTTGGAAGCAAAGAGTGCCCGTGTACAGCTTTGATCGACGCTCGAGATGCACGAGCGAGCGAACGCCTTCCCGTGAAGCTCGCTTCCACAATATTTGAGAAGGTGAAAACACTTTGAAGCCGAATCACGTACGACGACGACGTGAAGTGTATCAAGGTCCAAGTGCAGTAAAGCACGCGTTTCGATAATTTCTGACAGCACAGTTGCTTCAGTGCACATCTGCGGGATCAAACGAGCTGTCCGCAACAAATATATATTGTCAAAGATGGCAACGGATCGACAAGCGTAAAAGATAAAATAGAGATTTAATCGGCGAGCTTGTGCCTAGAAACATAAGAAATGATGAGCGTCGACGGCGGCAGCGGCGAGCGACGATGCGTCGGCGTGACAGCTGGCTGTCAGTCGACAAAGCCTCGCTCGGCTCATTATCTACTACGTTCAATGTCTCCAACATTCGACCTAGAATGTTCGTTAGTGAGGTAGGGCGACACCTCGACTTCCTTTTCGCACGATAACTTGGCGAACTGTGGAAGCTGCGGCCCATCGCGACCGAATAAGGGCGCCGGAGCAAGGCACCTGATAAGAATTCATGGTCGAGGCCACTGGGGCCTCGTTACCGACACAGCAACGGGAGCCCTCCGCGACAGCAAAGTAGTTCTAGGCTTCTTTTCTTTTAACGGCGATTGAACTCGCGCGATTCTATCTATAAAAAGAAGATATGAAGAATAAAAAATTAATAATCCCAAATGTAGGAGTTTCAATTATATTTAAACCAAAAAAGTGACGCAACATCCGTATCCGGTCGATATTTTTCTCCTTGTAGCGCCGTGGTTGCTGGCGATCGCCGGCGATTGCAGCCGTGTAATCGGTCGTTTCCGCTCAAAACATAGGCACTGTGCTTTGGCATTAGCACCCGTCACAGATTCGCAGCTGAACAGTTCCCGAAGGGCTCACTATTCTAGCGGACAGATATGTTGCAGGGGTGGGCGTTCATCCGAAGTTGGTTGGTTTCGCAGCAGACGACTCTTGGCTAGCAGACAACAGCCGGTTCCTCCGGGCCTCGCGCCTCGCATTTGGCGTAATGACACATAATGCTCTCGTGACGACGGGTCACGTGCCTCGCTCCGACACTCTTATTGGGTCGCGGGGTCCTAGCCTCCCCAGTTCGCCAAGTTATCGTAAAACGGAGTATATAAGGCTCCTAAATAAGAAAGGTAGCGACATCTCCTTCCTCCTGCTCTAGAGCGTACACTTTATATCTTTATTTTAATGCGAAAGTATTAACTGTCTCATGGAGCGAAGCGGGCCGCTGTCCGTAACCGTCTGTACCAGGAAGACGGCACCCGCAAGCGGAATTCCCATTGGCTGCGACGCGTCATATCAGATGCATCGTCACGGAAGGTGGCGGAATGCTCACGGTCAAAGCGGACGCGCCTCTAGAAGTAAAACACAAAGAAAAGCACAGCAACGCAGATGGTTCGTCACGGAAGCCGTGGAGCTGGCGGGTGGCCGCGCCTGCGCAGTGGGGGAGCGTGATTTCACCCGCCGGAGCGCCGTGTGAAAAAGGAAGACGCGGTGCGCTGCTTGTAGGAATAATAATAATAATAATAATAATAATAATAATAATAATAATAATAATAATAATAATAATAATAATAATAATAATAATAATAATAATAATAATAATAATGGTTTATTTTCTCCAGTGCCCACAAACAACCTAGTGGTTTACTGTGTGGTGCACAAACATCGGTGAATTTATTATACATACAAGACAAAAATACAAATTATCAAAAAAGAGCGATCACGTATTATCTTCGTATGATTGCCAAAGCTGAATCTTGCGAATGTTCATCATATGTTCAACAGTTCACAACATCGAACACGTCCTCTGTGCCTGCGGTGATTACAGTATGGAAAGAACCGCACTAAAGACTCCTGAAATTAAAGTAAGAGGACCCGGTGGATTGTTTTGCTCTTTCGCAGTCGCGCGTTGACAGTACCGCCGCCTGGATAGCTCTAATGTAGGAAGCTTCCTTCTTACACATTATTTCAACTTGAGCAAGAGCGCAGCCAAGAGCTGAAAGGCACGCAAATACATACACAAAGACTAAGTGCGCACTGTCCAGGCGTATTAGCCGCGAAGGATGTGCTAAATGAAAGACGATGAAGGCCGCGACGTTGCGCTTCCGACGTTACTTGATTGGCGACATGGGCTATTGGCGTCCAGTGCACTCCGAGAGAAAAGGCATCCCTCCCCCTCCCTTCTCCTCCTCTCTGCACACTTTTTTATCTTTATTTTTAAAGCGATGTTAAAGCGAGAGCTTTACGGGCGACACTCTGTAGCGATTTCGACCTCGTCTCCTGTCGTCGCCGCTACGGAAAAACCCTTCTCTCCGTTCTTGGCGCGAGGCCAGGGAAGTCGGGTTTTCCCGTCGGCCGCCACAGCATCGCGCCGGTAACGACGCGACGAAAGGAGAGTCTTTCGTCTCGTCTGCTTCAAATACGTGTTTTCAAACATTACTCGCGTTATCCCAAAACCCCACTTTGGCAGTATCCAGTTGTTACGCGTAATGTTGGATGGTTTTATAAACTTCCACCGGCGCTTACCAACTTCACAGATCACCTGAGCATTGGTGGCGGTCGTCAGTGGCATCCACGACGCCAACCACGACGGCTATGAGAATTAACCACGTCGCGCCTCCGTCCTCAGGTATGCGACGGCACCATCAGACATAGATTGCACGACCGTGCTACAGCTATCGCCTTCGTTTCATCACAGATTGTGGGCGAAAAATAAGCCTTTTGTTGCTCCTTTGCAGTCGTGCGTCTACGGCAGCGCCGCCTGGATCGTTCTGACCCTAGTAAAAATCTTATATGTATAAGACATTTCTATGTCTAATAAACGTATATATGGTTAAATAAGATTATATAAGAACATACAAGAACCTTATCAGTACAAGAAAGAACAATATAAGTTTATATAAGAAGTTATAAGAAACGTCTTATCAGTTTCTTATAACTTCTATATTATCTTATATTCTTCTTTTGAGTTCTTATAAGGTTCTTGTATGTTCTATTATAAGCGTATTTGATTGTATGCGTTTACTGAACATAGAAATTTCTTATAAATAATAAGATGTTTTACTAGGGAAGATGACAGGCGGCATTCTTCGAAAGATGTTGTTCCTTTCTCGTGTAGAAGGGCTTTACAGCTGCAGAAGCAGCGAATAGTGTTCTTATTAATGCAATATTATAGGTACAAGAAATTCGATACGAATGTGTACTATTGGGAACAAATAAAAGCGAATGGCGGAGTGCGTGGCCTTTGATACACGCTGCATTACATGGATGTGGCCAGAACGGATAAAATGGCACAGTGGAGGGAGGGGCGGAAGGGTGTGCGTCCTACCAAATAATTGACTAAGGAATACATCTCCCACCGAGAAAATACAACAGCCTCGGCGGGGACAGGTTTTTTGTTGTTCGAAAGGCCACGTGCTTTTGCCGCGGGGTAATCCGTTGGAATTGGATAGGTGCGCCAAAGTTACCATTTGTCCAACAGACGCAAGGCTGGAGGTTCCGAAGCGATCCAGCGTGTTTTTGCTTTCTCTATCATAAGCATTTTTTTTTCGTTTTTTTTTTCATTTGACAGTTTTGTGTTTGTTGCACGACTGGCAAATTTAGCGCACTACCGCGCTTCCCACGAGCTAAAGGTATTTCTAAAATTGACTGATTAAATGGTTTTTGATGACGCTCAAGAAATTTCTAATTGCCACCAGGTGTTTATTTTCACCAATTGAAAAGTTGATTAACAAATTTCAATGAATTATTTAATTCTCTGACATATCGTGACGTAATAGGCGCCCCCTCCTCCCCCGTAATATGTCCTTCTTGCCGTATAACTCGCCGGCACAGGCCGCATTAGTGTAGCTTTCACGGTTATGCATCGACGTCTAGAACTTTGTGAAAGTGCGGATAAAGGCGGGTATTGATTTTGTTCGATGTGCTTCGGACGTTATCTTCGAATTCACGTTTGAAGAACACGATGTATAAACTTCGGAAATAGGCTGGTAAACGTAGCGCCGTCGCTGGGGCTGTGACTGCCATAAACAGCGCCCCCCCCCCCACACACACACACAGACAAACAAAGAAAAGGTGAACACGATTGCAGTTACGCCGCTGTGCCCCGGTTCCACCGGATCTGTAGGACTTGAAGTCTGCAGAGACCGTTTTTCCTTGAGTTAGCAAATGAATCGAGTGATTCGTAGCAGTTATGTCCAGAAGTCTCATAAGTGTGAAGGCGCAACACCACCCGATTCCACTTCAGCTCGGAGGATCGACGATGACGTGGAATAGAGTTGTTAAAGTAGGCAAACGCTTGTCGTATCTATAAAAAAAAAATTGTTGATAGGCAGTTTACACGGAATCACGTGTGATACTATAAAATCTAAATGCGTGTTTGTGAAAATTGAAATTGAGGCTGAACGAAGCGGAAAAAGAATATGGCTTATGCAGTGTTTACATTTTGCCTGACTGAATAGCACGACCGATTTATTGAGACCAATATATTTATGATGCGCGAAAATAAGGCCTTCGCGTAAATTAATGTCTGTAAGGCTCGAAAAGTGGCTTGCACGCCCACCAGCATGCCATCGTAATGGACCATTTGCACCTCCGGACGGCATCCAGGCGTGGTTGCACGCACTAAATGCATCGAGGACAGTGGCCTACCTGCGCTACCATTCGATAGTGGGAGCTACGCGGACCAGTTTCTTCGTTCTCGGATCAGCGGAGGCGTGCCCAACGCGCCGTTCATAGTGGAGGCATCCGTGAGCGTCCACGTATAACGTCGTAGTTATTCTTTCCGTCCGCTTTAACTTTATTGTGCGTAACACAGTGTATATGATGTGCAGTGACGTTCTCTACTCGCTGATCACACAGCTCTCGCCTCGAATTTCCTAACGATCTTTTCGATCTGAAAACTAACGCCGACTTGGCATCGGGCGCTCACTGACGAGCGCAGAGCGCTTCGCGGAGGTCCATTCCATTGGAATAGGGGCCGTGACGGCACCCGCTATGGTTGATGCTTTAAGTGCATTAGGGTTAGGATCTTGTTTTTGACAAACAAATATAATACACAGGCGGTTTCTAGGCAATCTAGTACGGTTTTACTAAGGCGACTTTTGTGGTGATCTTTATTGTATAAATCTACTGCAGCGGGTGGGATTCAGTTTAGGGTAGGGACATATGTGTTGCTAGATATTGCACTTCATTTTGCAGAAGCAGGATATCGCACACCATTGGGGTGTTCTAACGCACATGTTCATTCCTTATTTTGTTGTGGCACCGCTGAGCTATGATTGCTTAGGTGATCCTAATAAGCAAGCGGGTGTATAGCTTAATGATGCAAAACTATCGATAAATTGATTCTATACTATCGATAGTTTTTCCAAAACTATCGATAGTGTCGCAGAACTATCGATCGTCGACTATCGATAGTACTATCGATAGTTTTTCGATAGTCGATTCTATCGATAGCTTACTATGGATAGTTTTTCAATAGTCGAGCTGTCGATAGTACTATGGATAGTGTTTCGATAGTCGACAATAAATAATACTTTCGATAGTTGTTTTTTTTGCTATCGATAGGTCAGATTTCTGGCGACTATCGATACTATCGATAATACTATTGATAGTTTTTCACCACTGAAGCGAACACGGTTGCCGCACCGCCGCTCGCCTCCATTCCTCCTCTCTTCGCCGAGACTTCCGTCTTCGCCACCACTGAAAGCTGAACCAAAGTTGGTATGGTAAGTGCTTGGGCTAGTTGGTGTCCCATTGGAAAAAATAAAGTGCGAAAAAGAGAAAGGAAGCGACGCACACTACTAGTGTCACAAAACTATCGCTAGTAAACCGTCGACAGTACTATCAATAGTTTCCCGATAGTCGATTACCGAACATTTTTGATAGTCGACTATCGATAGTACTATCGATAGCTTTTCGATAGCCGACTATCGATAGTACTATCGGTAGTTTTGATAGTCGACTATCGATAGGTACTATCGATTGTTTTTCGATAGTCTACTATCGATGGTTTTTATAGTTTACTATCGATAGTACTTCAATAGTTGACTTTCGATAGTACTATCGATAGTTTTTCTCGATAGTCAACTTTCGATAGTTTTTTTACTAGTCGACTATCGAAAGTACTATCGAAAGTTTCTTTTTACTATCGATAGTCAGATTTCTGGCGACTGTCGATACTACTCGACAGTACTATCGATAATTTTGCGCTACTAGTTTCACTACGAGTTTAGGATGAGACGCATGTGTTGCAAGATATTGCTTTTAGTCTCACGGATGAAGTATAGGCACACCCTTAAGGCACTTCAGCATCCTTGTTGATACCTTATCTTGTTGTGGCACAGCTGAACTGTGATTGTTTAGTTGGTCTTAATAAGCAAGCGCGTGGAGCTATGTCGTCGATGAGAACCAAGCAGCGAAAGGTCCTGCTTTTGGAGCTTCTCGACGCTAATCGTTACACAACGTTTAATTTCATTAGAGCAGCGAATACTCGGCGACTAGAAGTCTAAAAATCAGTGTATCCTTGCATGTAAATGAGCGAGGTTTCCAGAGAATACTCAGTGACAACTTTCTGAAGCTATGCATCCAAACAAAAAAAAAAACGAGAAAAGCGATAGGCGCCCGTGCTTTCGCGTAAGTACTCCGGCCGTTTTTTTTTTTTTTTTTTTTTGAGCTCCTCAAACAAATTGCATTTTCTGACTACCGGACTTTAGTCTTCACGGTATCCTATTTATTTTCTCGAAATTCAGAATAGCAATAGAGAAAACCATAAATATGAAGATGATGCTGCGAGACCAGCATTCCGATTTCCAGGCGCTCTCCAGTGGTGTAACGTCACAAATGGTACAGACCTTCAGGTCGTGCGGGTAGTCTTAAACCGAGTATGTAAAGCGTTTTTGCGTGCTTCTCAGTGAATCAGCTACCAAGCATTCTTTTCTCACCATCAAAGATCTTGCAATCAGTTGAGAACAACGCTTACTGCCGATTTTGTACCGTTTCTGTCGTCACACTTCAATGTTACCAGTAGGGGTCCCGCTTTGAGAAACACGATGAAAACGAAATTCGAAAATTTCCCAACTTCGCGAAATGTTTTCTTTTCACACAATACTTAGGGAACTGGTAAAACCGTGTGTATCGGTGTGTTGAGCCAATTTTGAAACAAGTCAGCGACCATGGAAATCGCCAAAGTACCCCTTTGAAAGAGTTACAACAACGGAATGTCGGCGTTTATTAATGCGAAAGCATTAACTGTCCCATGGAGCGCAGCCGGCGTTGTCTGTAACCGCGAAAAACGGCCACCTAAATTTCCGATTGGCTGAGCGAAACGAGCAACGAAATTCCTATTGGCTGCGACGCGTCATAGTTCCAAGGAACGCCACCCCACAGAGAAGCCCTCTTTCTGGCGCTGCGGCCCGCGCGCCGGTAAGAGGGAGAGGGTGGCGCGCGCGGCTGCCGCAGCTCTCTCAGGTCACGTGTCGGCGTGACCGGAAAGGGGAGGGGTGCGGGAAATTCCCCCTCCCTCTCCCTGTGCACTACTGTATCACGTGTCCTACGCTCTGCTTTCAGCCATGTCGCGCCGCCCGGCCGGCCTCTGCGGAGAACAGCGGGGCGCGCTGCTTGTAGGAATGCGCTGCATGTTCGAATGCTTTCGCATTCCTACACGTAAACAGTCTTAAGTGTCCTCCTGTAATTTTCGTTGTCTTTCTTGGTCTATCATGCTTTCAAGGGGACAGTTTCCAATCAGACACCCCAAATGTCTTGATGGAGAAAAGGCACGAAAAGTACATTTTAAAATGAATTAAACGACTAGCAAAATGGCACCCGGTGGCTGTCGCTAAAGGCTGGTTTGTAATGTCCCTCTAGGGAACATTGACAGGTAGTGACCAGGAGCCACTAAATGGGCTGAGCCTAGAGTATCGGCGCTCCGTTCCCCGACATTGTTATGGGCGCCCCCATTGTGGTGCTTGTGCAGAGGAGACGCAACTGCCGATCGTCATGATTCAAAAGTGCGACTACCTCAGCATTAGATTCGGTGTTCGGAAGGTTCAAGTAATCTTGCTTTGCTCTGTCGCGAACTGTTTGGAACATCTGGGGGAGGCGGAAAAAGCGTTTCATGTGTTTTTTAGTTAAAGCTTCAGGTAAAGCTTCAGATATCTGGCAACCATGATTTTAATAGTCTATTATGGCGCGAAGCGCCGTTCCGCTGAAGCGTGGCTTGTTTGGTGGCACTAGTACTGACGATGCCTTTCTCGCCCGGAACTAAAGACGTTTTTCGTTTTCTTTCCCTCTCAGTCCCGCATGGGCTCCGTATCTGGTGTGCGGGTACGAAAAAGTAATGAAACATCTCAACCTGGAATACGCGCAACAAAATAATATAGGGTGAGGGCGAAGCAAGAATAGCGTGACAATCACGCATTCTTCGTGAGACACCTTCCAGCAGCGTGGCAGTAGGCCAAAACCGATGTTTTGAATCTGGCATACCGAAGTGACTGACATTCCAGATGGCTGCGCCCTCGTGGAAAGGATGTAAAGCCTCGACCGGTGCTCCGTGTGCTGCAAGCGTGTGCACGCGTGCGCGCGTGAACGTAGCTTGGCTGAAGACGCACAATTGCACGCACTTGTCCGGCACGAGCCGAGACACGGCGGCGGCCAGAGGTCCCCGGGCTTTGCCAATCGTCTCGTCGACGTCAGCCTGGCTGCAACCGCTGCGCCGTCCCGAGACAGGCTACGTTACAATGGCGCCGGATGTGACGTGCTCACCGCTGGCTGCTTTCCGAGCGCTTGCCAGGAGTGGGCACTCCATAACGAAAAATAGAGCCATCAGGCTCAGCAATACAAACGACGGGATTGTCATTTATCGAATATTGTGGATCCTATTCAGCCTTTTTTTCTGAAAACGACGGGTATGTTTAACATATTCCGTTGAAGTATCCGTTCGAAGGGGTGCGGACACGAAATGACGCGGCGGCGAGCTCTCACCGACCTCTCGCTTCAAAATGGGCCAGCGAGAAGCGGAATGCGTATCGTGCTCGGGACGGCAAGGGCATCGTGCGCCAAGGGCACGTTCGGACTGGAGGCAGCTCAGTCGTCTTCCACGTCCTGTCTAGTGCCACTAAATAAGCTACGCTTCAGAGTAACGACACTTGGCCTACACTGTACGTCAAAATCAGTGGCTGCCAGTTATCCGAAGCTTTATCTGAAATCACGAGGAAACGCTTTATCCGCCCTCCACAAATGTTCAAACAGTTCGCGACATAGAAAAGCGATATCACCTGAGCTTCCCAACACCGAATCTGATCGCTGAGGAAGCCGCACTTTCGAAGCATGACGATCGGCAGCTGCGTACTGCTCGGCACAAGCACCAAAATAGGCGGCACCCAGAACAATGTCGGGGAACAGAGTAGCCGGACTACTGGGCGGAACTCTGTTAGCGACTCTAGTCCCGCGCCCAGCAGAGGCAGTGATATCACCTATCTCTCCAAAGCGGCACTGGCACATAGTATAGGCTCTAGGCGCTCACTGGGCGGCCGGGAGGAGCTGCGCCACAGCAGGGCTGCAATCAAAGGTACGCGAGCGCCCAGTTGAGCGTTGGTCAAAAGCTGCATGCGTAAATACTCTCTTCCCCTCTTTGGAAATGCCAAAGAAAAATGCCCACGTGTATTGAATCTGGTCAAAGCAAACTGGCGAAGTTATGAAGTTGGCGAAGGCGACGACGCTCCAAGACGTCAAAGGCTTCGTCGTGACGTTGGTTGGACGTCGCGTCAATATCGACGTTGACGACGACATCACGCGACGTTGGGACGACGTTAACGTGACGTCATGTTTATGCTTGACATTGCGCGTCGACGTCAGCGTGGGCGTCGACGACCACGTCGACGCGTCCTCGACGCCGCGTGACGTCACGGACCGCGTCACAACGGCGACTTGATGCCGCGTAACGGCACGTCGTCGTCAGCGCTGACGCGATGTCGCGACCGCGTTACAACGGCGACGCGATGTCGGGTAACGGCACGGCGTCGTCCTCGACGCGACGGTCTTACGACGGGCATCTTGGCGGTGCGTAACGCCGTTGTCGACGATGACGTCACGTCGTCATGACGGCAGTGTTCGACGTGACCTCTGACGTCAGGGCCACATAGAAGCAAATATAGCCCGGCAAGGGGCTATATTGCCGATTTGCCACTTTGACCTGTGCTTCGATCGAGCGTAACGCTTGAGGACAACGGTCGAGCGTGGCGGTGGAATCAAACGCATTTTTCATAGAAATTGCTGATCGAGCACATTCTGTGCTTGATCAACATTTTATCAATCGTTTGATAAAATGACTGTTAGTAGAATAAAACATTTTATCAATCGGTTCAGATTGATCAAGATAAAACGATCTCGTCAATCTGTTCAGTTCGCAACTGGTTCTAGAATTAGAACTCGTTGCGTTGTGAAGGACGAACGTACTCAGATATGTGATGTAAACTGCATTACCCTCTACTACAGCAATGGTCGCGAGGTTGTCGGGGTGGCACAGATTAAATTCCTCGCCTCGAAAAATTAAGCCAAGAAGAGGCGAAGTCCTCTCCCCGCCATCGCCAGCTCAAGCAAGCTATATAGGCTGAAATTCCAGGCGAACTAAGCCACGACGATCGCAGCGCCACCACGCCAAATTTGCACATTCCTGACCTTCAACCGAAAGCGACGATGAGCCTGCTGGCTCGTCCCACTCAATCATTTCCAGTTCACGTAGTCGGCGGTTGACACCTGGGTACTGGCTCGTGCCCAACTACCGCGGCAATGAGAAGGTCCTTGTCTGTTGCATCGCCTGTATTCAGCACGCGTTTTCATTGCCAACCCCAACGCATAGCTATAATTGACGTGCCAGGATAGGCACTATACACGCGGCCGCTTGTTCTGGCTTCTCGAGTTGAGGAATAAAAATGCCTATATTTCTCGAATTTTTTTTTTTTGCGATTGCCGTTGTTTGGAAACTAAGGCTAGTTTATTTAGTTATTCACGTTAGGGAGTGATCGCTAGTACCTTATGAAAAGTGAAAGCGATGGAGTATATAGATAATGCACGTCATAGGCTCTAAGAAGTGAACCAAACCATCATACGCAGTGGGTTCCTCGGGGTATGGCAATGCGTTAATTGCGTGACCGATTGATTCATAACGTCAGGTAGAATTGATATACGACTTAGCCGCGGCCACTGTGTAGAGCCCAAAATACGGTGTTTACCAGTCGAAATTCTTCGATTTCACCAAAGGTAAACTTCTCATTCATTTCAACACAAATGCACTATAGAAAATATATTAACAGATATAGACTCACAAATAGATTGTGCACTGCAACGGCAACAAAATTCCATCAATTTGTATTCATTTTTGGGGGCGCTGGAAAAAAAAAGCTAAGAAATGTGCATTTTAATGAATAATGAGCGCAAAAAACAAAAAAAATGCAACCCGCTAAACTGCTACTTTTTTTTATAGAGGTCAAACTTCTGAGAATGAAGGGAGCGTCGTACAATAAGGAAGGAAAAGTTGCCATAAATGCATAGGCTCCTTTACTCGTGACATCCTTTAAAAGCGGAGACCACGTACAGTCACCTCCAAAGACACCGTGCTTCCAACAAAGGCATGTGTATCAAGTGTCAACGTGCGTACTTACTGCGGCTCCTCACACGTGGATGTATCAGAGAGGAAGAGTTGTCAACATCGGCGCAGAGTGTACCTCAATTTTTCATTCAAATCGGGCAGGAAAACGGGGTTGTGTCATAAGCTTTCGAAAAAAATGGCGTCGAAATCGCTGTTGTCGCTAGGCTGATTCTCAACGACGTTGCTGCTGGAGCGCTGGGGTTTTCCAGCCAGCGAAGGGTGGAATTCCAACCCAACAACGGTCGTACCAGGTTATTCTGTGTCATCCGCTCTCCGGGGCGTCGACTGTTTGGGATGCAGCCACCACAGCTTCGCAGCAATGTTTGTCTTCGGCGATTCATCCTTCCGGGTGTCGGCGGTTTTACGGCAGACGGCGTCAGATTACTGGGCCGCGCCTGGTTGTTGGCCGTACGTCGTATACTAGGGAAACGAAGCCGTGCGCCTACGCCCTTAAAAAATAACGTAAAAAGGCGGCAACAACAGAGGCGCACATCAGCGCGGCAAAGACGATTCCCTCTTAAAGGGATACTACAACGAAATATCGGCGCTTATTTCTTGCTCGATTCGTGTTCCAGGGAGTAGCATCACATCGACAATATTAATGTATCATTGAAAAGAACCGAAAAGGAATTTCAAAACGAGCAAACGATTAGCAAAGCGCACCTGGTGTGCTGTCGCTAACGTGTCTTCACGAATGTATCATCAGGAACCTGACGTGGCAGTGACGATAATCCTTCGTCTCTCCGGTCAACAGAGAGAGGAAGCAGCATTTCCCCCCGAGACTCTCTTTTGGTGCATCCCAGACGTCACCATTGACCCTCTACATGATTTAGAAGATAAATTGTCACTCAAAATCTGTACAAAAACAGTTTCGGGGATTATATGTGTGACCCGACTACGCAGGTTTTACCCGCTTGCAGCTGGAACACCACGCATCCCCTGACGTCAGCCTCGCCGCAGCTATGCTCGTACCGACACCATCTACGTAACGATCGCGGCAAAAGTGACATCCGCCAGAAATCTCTCCAATAGCTGCTCTCCCAGCGCTCTCCACATATTACCTGAGCGCCGCCAGAGGGGATGTTTTAACGCAGTACCAAGGTTTTATCAGTCAAAATATAAACTTATCGTCATTTACATATATTGTGGATCATGTTAAGCCTAGTTCTGAACACGACGGGCAATAAATTTGCCACATCCCCGCGTAAGAAGGAAAGTAAAACGTACCGAGCGAATGCACAGAGCGAATGAAGACGGCAGGAACCGGGCCGCGGCATCGCAAAAATCCGGGTTATCCAGCTCAACCAGATGCCGCTGTATATAACCAAAGTAATAAATGCCGACGTATTTTTTTATCGTCAATATTTACGCAATATTTTTGCCAGCTGTGTGCAGCACCAGCAGCACTACCAAAGTCAGGTGCGCGTGTTTAGCCCGCACACTGATCTGCCGCAACGACAGTCGCGAGGGGTCCTACTGGTTTCCGTCAAACTCAATAATTACGCTGGCGGATTACGAAGTCATGGACGCACGTTTCGTTGACACGATCGTTTCATCGACACTCGTCACGGCGAATCGCACGCCAGAATACCAACAGCCGCAGCACTACCGTGAGCGTTAACCCCCCTCCCCCCCCCCCCCTCCCTCCCTCCCCAGCAACCCCGGTTCAGGCTCATGTAATGGGCTTCGGCGGCGACAGCGTTTTCGCGGCATCAATAGCACGTTAACCCTGACCGACCCGTGCTGCCGCTTCGCGGCGACAATCGCGCAGCTTATCGCTAAAAATATATATAATAAATAAAGCCAATCTTAGCCGTCGAATACCCAGCTCGACGGTCGATAAAACAGTCTGTCGATAAAACATCACGTCGATGAAACGATTCACGACAACGTCGTTCGATAATCAGCGCCACCACGAGGCAATGTTGCGCTTCGGACGGCATCGTTCAGATGTCTGTCTTTCCTCTGTATCCATATCCATACCGCGTGTCTGCACAATTCAGCGTGCCGAGCTCCGCACGCTGTCGACGCGATCCCCGCCCTGCCGTGCCAGCGCGCAGGTCACGGGCGTGACGCTTTCCAGTCCCCAGAGCGTTTGGCCGCAGCAGCTGGCAAATACGATAAGGCTGCCGTACCCTGGGCTGTGGGAGCCACGGAGCAATACGGATAAACCGGAACGGGTTTTCGCCAT